>SJYT01019886.1:35494-57564 GCA_006410635.1 Cephalophus harveyi | reverse complement strand
GGAAGACTCTTGAGAGTCCCTTGGACTGCAAGGAGATCCAACCAGTCCTTTCTGAAGGAGATCAGCCCTGGGATTTCTTTGGAAGGAATGATGCTAAAGCTGAAACTCCAGTACTTTGGCCACCTCATGCAAAGGGTTGACTCATTGGAAAAGACTCTGATGCTGGGAAGGATTGGGGGCAGGAGGAGAAGGGGCTGACAGTGGATGAGATGGCTGGATGGCATCACTGACTTGATGGACGTGAGTCTGGTTGAACTCCGGGAGTTGGTGATGGACAGGGAGGCCTGGCGTACTGCGATTCATGGGGTTGCAAAGAGCTGGACATGACTGAGTGACTGAACTGATGTCATCTTTCCTGGAGAATGTTCCATATACACTAGAAAATATGTACATTCTTCTGGCTTTGGAAGGAATGTTTACATATATATATTTATACACACACACATATATAGATATGCATTTACATTTTATATATATATACACCATATATATACTATATTATATATATATATATACACACATTTTTGTCTAATTTGTCATTTAAAGTCACTGTTGCCTTATTAGTTTTTTTTTTTCCCCCAGATGTTCTGTCTTTTGAAGTACATGGCTTGTTAATATTTCCTACTGTTATTGTTTTACTCAGTTATTGTTTTACTCAATTTTTACTGTTATTGTTAATTTCTCAGTTTTTGTCGGTTAAAATTTCCTTTATGTATTTAGATGTTCCTTTGATAACTGCATGTATATTTACAATTTTGTTATGTCTTCTTAAATTGATTTCTTGATCGCTATGTAATGTCCTTATTTTTCTCTTATAACAGTCTACAGTTGACTTTTTTATGTTACAAGTATTGCTACACTGCCTTTCTTTCTGTTTCCATTTGCATGGAATATCTTTATTCCATCTCTTCATTTTCTCTCTGTATGTGTTTCTAGGTCTCAAGTGAGTCTCTTGTAAATAGTGTCTACACAGGTCTTTTTTTTTTTTTTATTAATTCAGCCATTTTATGTCTTTTGATTGGAGTTTATATTTTAAGTAATATGTATCTACTTATTGCCATTTTGCTAAATGTTTTGGGATTTTGTAGTTTTTTCCATGCTTCTTTCATCCTCTTCCTTTGTGACTTGATGATTATCTTTAACGTTATACTTGTATTCCTTTCTTGTTTGCATAAGTATTATAGATTTTCTTATTTTGTTCATCATGAGGTTTCTGATAGTGTTAAATTGCTGGTCTATTAATTTCAAATGCATTTCAAGAACCCTGTATTTATACTCTCCTCCTCTCATAATTTCTGTTTTGACATTTTATTTTACATCTATTATCTCATAGCTACTTATTGTGGATATCAATGATTTTACTTCTCTTGTCTTTTCACATTCTTACTCCTTTGCATGTGGTTGATTTTTACCTTTATTATATATTTATTTTGACACATGTATTTTTTTCTTTTCATAAATTTCCTGTTCCTAGTTATAGCCTTTTCTTATTTATTTATTTATCTATTTATTTTTATTTTACTTTACAATACTGTATTGGTTTTGCCATACATTGACATGAATCCGCCATGGGTGTACTTTTAATATTTCTTGTAAAGCTGATTTCGTGGTCCTGAATCAACTTTTAGTGTACTTTTTCATTGCAGTTATTGTATTCATCTTTGCTTGGTTGTTCTTTATCTTTAAAAAAAAAAATGCTTCAATAAAGCTTTTGATCTTTCTGGGCCTCCCTGGTGGCTCAGATGGTAAAGTGTCTGCCTGCAATGCAGACTTGGGTTTGATCCCTGGGTCAGGAAGATCCCCTGGAGAAGGAAATGGCAACCATTCCACTCCTCTTGCCTGGAAATTTCCATGGGACAGATGTTATCTTGTTGTTTAGTCTTGGTGGGCCTTCAAGAAACTTGCCTGCTAGTGGGAGGGACTCTGTCCCAGTCCAGTTAGTTGCTTGACCTGAGGTGTCCCAGTACTGGTACCTACAGGCTATTGGGAATTAGGGTAGCAATGTGAAGTGAAGTTGCTCAGTCATGTCTGACTCTTTGCGACCCCATGGACTGTAGCCTATCAGGCTCCTCCGTCCATGGGATTTTCCAGGCAAAAGAGCTGGAGTGAATTACCATTTCCTTCTCCAGGGGATCTTCCCAACCCAGGAATCGAACCCACGTCTCCCGCATTGCAGGCAGACGCTTTACCGTCTAAGCCACCAGGGTAGCAATGTACCCTAAGGCTAATAAGCTAGAGGGAGGATTCCAGCAACCAGTGTCTAAATGCTGCAACAACCTCTGCAAATTGCTGCTACCAAACTTTCAGTTTCCCAGGTGGCTCAGTGGTAAAACAATCCACCTTCCTATGCAGGAGATGCAGGAGACCTGGGTTCAACCTCTGAGTTGGGAAAATACCTTGGAAGAGGCAATGGCAACTCACTTTAGTATTCTTGCCCAGAGAAGTCCATGGACTGAGGAGCCTGGTGGGCTACAAAGTCACATGATTTGGAGGTTTATCTTCTCGATGTGAGACCTCAGACTTGGCAACCCAATGCCAAGCTTAGTTCCCTCACTCCTTCGGGGAAGCTTCTGCAATTGTAATTATTCTCTCATTTGTGGGTCACCCACCTGGATTTACAGGACTTGACTGTACAGTGACTCTGCTACTCTCCTACCCCTCCTAGTCTCCACATTGTATTATTCATATCTTTAGTTGTAGAAGATATTTTCTTGCAGGTTCCAATTTTTTCTCCAATAATTTCCCTGTGAAATAGTTTTGGTGTGCCCATTAGAGGAGTTGAGCTCAGTGTCTTTTTATTCTTCCCTCTTGGCCAGTCTCCCTGTTATATTTATAAACACTGCTGTATCAAGTACATGACTGCAAGTAGGAAATTTCCATTTGAGTAGTTAACAGTAAGAACTAAACTGTCCACATATATTTTACACATTTGAAGACTGGAAAAATTTTCTGTGGACCAGCTTCTAACACAAACATTTTTAAATCCTGTTTCTTTCCCACTGCCAATAAACTTCTGGTATTAACTGTCATAAGGCATATTTATGTCAAGATACAGAATCTGACTCTATGATTTATTATCACAAATCCAGCGTGATATCTGGATGAGTCTATTCTATTCCTACAATGAAAAACTAACTATAAGTTTCTCGCAGAGTTACCATTCTGGTGCTCATTTCTTTTGTGTGTATCCTGCTTTCTTACTGATATCATTTTCCTTCTGCTGGAAGGATCTCCCTTAACATTTCTCATAAGGCAAATCTGCTAGGGACAAATTCCCTCACCTTTATACGCCAAAAAAGTGTTTTTAAAATCTGTATATCTTGACGATTTAACTGGGTAAAAAATTCTGATTTGCAAGATTTTGTATTTCTTTTTTTCGGTTTTGTCATATTGTCACTCTGGCTTCTGGTTTCCACTGGTTGTCCTCAGCTTATATTTTACTCATCATAAGACAAAGAATTTTCCAGCCAGCTTCTGGGATATGGATTTCAAACCATTTGTTTCTCTTCCATCATATATAAACTTTTGGTACTGAGTATCTTCTGTCATTTTTATCTTTATTCCTCTGTACATTGTGCAATGTGTCTTTCTTCTTGTGGCTGACTTTAAGTTTTTCACTTTATGAATGGTTTAGGGTAAGTTAAGCAATGTGTTCATTTTTCTTGTGCTTGAGTTTCTTTGCACTTAAATCCATGAGAATATGCAGTGAATCAAATTTTCAGCTACTCTTTCTTCAAATATATATGTATATATATATATATATATATATTTCCTGGTCTTCCACTTCTGGGACTTCAGTTACATACAAAATACTGCTTGAGGTTTCTTGGTAGCTCAGTGAGGCTTTCTCCTTTTTTGAGTACTTATATTTCTGCATTTCATTTTGAATCATACCTATTGCTATATCTTCTAACTTATAATTTTTTGATCCTTTAAAATCTTCTATAACTATCCTTCAGTTCAGTTCAGTTGCTCAGTTGTGTCTGACTTTTTATGATCCCAGGGTCTGCAGCATACCTGGCCTCCTGCCCATCACCAACTCCAGGAGTTTACTCAAACTCATGTCCGTTGAGGCCATGATGTCATCCAACTATCTCATCCTCTTTTGTCCCCTTCTCCTCCCACCTTCAATCTTTCCCAGAATTAAGATCTTTTCAAATGAGTCAGCTCTTCACATCAGGTGGCCAAAGTATTGGAGTTTCAGCTTCAACATCAGTCCTTCCAATGAACATTCAGGAATGATTTCCTTTAGGATGGACTGGCTGTCCAAGGGACACTTAAGAGTCTTCTCCAATACCACAGTTCGAAAGCATCAATTCTTCAGTGCTCAGCTTTCTTTATTGTCCCACTCTCACATCCATATATGACTACTGGAAAAACCATAGCTTTGACTAGATGGACCTTTGTTGGCAAAGTAATGTCTTTTGTTTTTAATATGCTGTTTAGGTTGATCACAACTTTTCTTCCAAGGAGTAAGCATCTTTTAATTTCATGGCTGCAGGCACCATCTGCAGTGATTTTGGTGCCCAAAAAGATAAAGTCTGTCACTGTTTCCTTTGTTTCCCCATCTATTTGCCATGAAATGATGGGGCGAGATGCCATGATCTTAGTTTCTGAATGTTGAGTTTTAAGCCAACTTTTTCACTCACCTTTTTCACTTTCATCAAGAAGCATTTTAGTTCTTCTACACATAACTTTCCTTAACTCATCATTTTTATCTTCTTGCTTTCCAGAAATATTTATAGTTGTTTGAGTAGCTTTGTCACCTAATTTTATTATCTGTGTCATATTTAATATGATTTAATTTTTCAGTTTTATTAAGATATATTTGCCATATGTCATTGTATAAGTTTAAGATATACAGTAAGTTTACTTGATTTGTTTATATTGCTTATATTAATTATTGCTTATATTATTAATTATTAACAATTACTTACCTATCACATTAAATTTAATTAACATCCATAATCTCATATAGATATTAAAAATAAAAAAATTATTTTCCTTGTTATGAGACCTCAGGGTCTATTCTCTTAACAACTTTCAAGCATGCAATGTGGCAGTATTAGCTATAGTCACCATGTTTTACATTATATCTGTAGTACTTAATTATCTTTTAATTACAAGCTCGAATTTTTTATCTTTTGATTGCCTTTATTTAGTACTTCTTCCCACAACACCCCCACCTTTGGTAACCACAAATCTGATCTCTTTTTCTATAAGTATTTTTTTTCTAGTTCCATATTTAAGTGAGATCACTTATTATTTGTTTTTTGTTTCATTTATTTCACTTAGCATAATGTCCTCAAGTTCCAACAGGTTGTCACAAATGGCAGAATTTCCTTCTTTTTCATGGCTGAATGATATGCTATTACATCACAATTTTTATATCTATTTGTGTGCCAGTGGATATTTAGGTTGTTTCCATGTCTTGGCTATCATGAATAATGGTGCTATGAACATGGGGTACAGATATTTCTTTAACATAGTGTTTCCTTCTGATATATACACAGAAGTGGAATTGTCAGATCTTAAAGCTCAACATTCAGAAAACGAAGATCATGGCATCTGGTCCCATCACTTCATGGGAAATAGATGGGGAAACAGTGGAAACAGTGTCAGACTTTATTTTTTTGGGCTTCCAAATCACTGCAGATGGTGCCTGCAGCCATGAAATTAAAAGATGCTTACTCCTTGGAAGAAAAGTTATGACCAACCTAGATAGCATATTCAAAAGCAGAGACATTACTTTGCCGACTAAGGTCCGTCTAGTCAAGGCTATGGTTTTTCCTGTAGTCATGTATGGATGTGAGAGTTGGACTGTGAAGAAGGCTGACCACCAAAGAGTTGATGCTTTTGAACTGTGGTGTTGGAGAAGACTCTTGAGAGTCCCTTGGACTGCAAGGAGATCCAAGCAGTCCATTCTGAAGGAGATCAGAATTTCTCCTGATTCTCTTCTGGGATTTCTTTGGAAGGAATGATGCTAAAGCTGAAACTCCAGTACTTTGGCCCCCTCATGCGAAGAGTTGACTCATTGGAAAAGACTCTGATGCTGGGAGGGATTGGGGGCAGGAGGAGAAGGGAACGACCGAGGATGAGATGGCTGGATGTCATCATAGACTCGATGGACGTGAGTCTGAGTGAACTCCAAGAGATGGTGATGGACAGGGAGGTCTGACGTGCTGCGATTCACGGGGTCACAAAGAGTCGGACACGACTTAGCGACTGAACTGAACTGAACTGATTTTAATTTTTTAAATTAAAAAGTTTAAATGAAAAGTAGAGAAATTTCCATACTGTTTTCCATAGTGATTGTACCAATTTGCCATTCTACCAACTATGCATAACAGTTCCCTTTCTCCACATCCTTTCCAGCATTTGGTGTCACTTTTTTTTTTTTTAATAGGTTTGATAAATGAGAGGTAGATTTGAGTTATTTCTTGATTTCCTCATTATTAATTATTTTTCTTTCCTTTCATGCCACTTAATTTTTCATTGGATGCCAGCTTTTATGAATTTTATTTTGTTATGCCAGATGTTTTCGTATTCCTTTAAATATTCTTCAGCTTTGTAATGAAATGAGGTTAGGTGGAAATCTTGTTTTATCAAGGCTTCCTTTTAAGTCATTATGTTCAACCACCACAGCCTTTATTCCAGGGCTAATTTTGCTGCACAGTTTGGACAGTACCTTTTGAGTACTCTAACTGACATCTTGTGCATTTCAAAGCTCCTTTCCCCCAAGGGCATCTTAGAGAACAGATAACAGAGCCAGGGATAATATAGCTCTCTTAGGGGGAAAAAAATTGGAGAGGTAACTGAGGAGATATTTAAGAACTAAAATAAATGAATTTGAATTGCCACAAGTTCAGGAGATAAACTATGGAACACACTTGGCCATGCTTTTTAAATAAACAATGGGCTCATCTACCTTGAAGAACTAGTATATATTGATATTCTAATAACACAATCTTGTTTCTTCTTACTCAAGTACTGGTAAAAGCCCTTGGGCAAGATAAATCAAGGCTTAATCTACCCTGGGTTATTTTTTAGTTTGATTTAAGAGCTTCTACTGAGAGCTTACTATATGTCAAGTACTGTACTTAATAGCTTTGATTACAAAGTGTATAATGTTTAGTCTCTCTCCTCATGAAGCTTATAATCTCTCTTCATTTAAATAATTAATGCATATAAATATTATGACAGTGCTTGATTAATAAGTACTAAGTATCTGTAGGCAATAGCAATGGCAGCAAAACAAGCAATATTGGTAGTTATAGTATACGCTCAACTTCTGTTGATCTTCTCCTGTACTGCTTTTAACTAAATTGACAACACTGGGATTTTCTTTTTGTTTTCTTTTACATATTCAAATATCAATTATTTACACAGTTTTGTTCTACTAGTTTTTCCTCACAGTCATATTCAGAGATGGGCAATAATGCTCTGTTCCTTTTGGTAAAAAGAATAACTTCCTGGATTTTATCTGAGATGAAATACATTCCTGAATATCTGTCCTTAGGGAAAAATGGTGATGGTGGTTTAGTCGATAAGTCGTGTCCGACTCCAGCTATCCCATGGACTGTAGCCCAGCAGGCTCCTCTGTCCATGGGATTCTCCAGGCAAGAATACTGGAGTGGGTTGCCATTTCCTTCTCCAGGGAGGAAAAATGGTAAATGAAATATAATCTAACATACTTCAATTGATTGAATCAGCTCAAGTGTACTGCAGTATTGGCAGCTCTATCTTTTACTGTCTCTTATTCAAAACACTGAAAATCAGGGCGCTAACTCTTCCTTGATAATGAGCTCATGAATGTTCTTGAACATCCAGTTTCTCTTTCCCTTCTTCCAGTTATGTCTCCTTTTTCTATTACATCTTTTAACTCTTGTAGGATTAAGAGTTATAGTTACTATAACACTTTCTTGACAGAGGCTTTTACTTACAATTTTTCACAAGTATTCTGAGGAGTAGACAACACAAATTCAGTTTATTCCAGGCCTTTAGGACTTTCACACTGAGATTGGCCAAATATTCTGTTAACTTAGAGAGTTACATCTACTAAAGTTCTTTTTTATCTTATGTTTATTTTTTCATACAGAAGCCAAAATATAATGTATCTAAAAGAAAATGCATGGAAAGTCTTTTCCAAGATCCCATGGCAAGTTACATTATTGCTTATGAAACTTTGATGATGTAATTTGATTACTATTCAGAGACTAAAAAGTGATCTCTTAGATTACTTTAGAAAAAATATGAGCATCTCTTACCATTTAAATGCACATGATTCTGAATTTGGATAGAGCAAGTTTGGACTGTGAGGAAAACTATATGTCTCCTTGGGTTTCTTCCAATTTTAGAGAGCCGGAAACAAAACTTTGGTGAGTCCTTTTTCTCCACAGAATCTTATCTCAGAAACAATAGCTAAAACTACTAGGCCTTTGAGACCAGATAACAAGGAATGCCTTTATCTCTATTTGGTGAAAAATCAGGAATGATGTTATCTTTTTCTAACACTATGATTTTCTAACATGCTCAAATGCTAAAATTGAAATTAAAGTTATAAATTATACTATAGCAAAGCTATCTGTGATACATACATACATATATATATATACATATACATATATACATATTTATTTAATAAAAAAGTGATTTTCAAGTTTTATTTTAATAATTTTCCAGTGGACATTAAATATATGACAATTTACATTGCTTTCCAGCAGCCTTCATTAGGGTCAACCTGCCTGCTGTCAGAGCTCATAAAATATTGTACAATCTCAAGTACCTGTGAGTCTACTGATTTAGTTGACTCTCTAGCCCACAGGTATAAGATGTCATTGCATATGCAGGAGGTACTTTTTTTTTGTCTCATCACCAGCTGGAAAATGATGTTTGAACAACAGACAAGAGAAACCACCTACAGGTTCTCTACAGAAGGAAATATATCTTTGTCTTTTTTAGAGACTAACTATTAAGGAGGAGTCCTTCCCAGATGATGAGACACATATAAAACAGTGGAAATTACATTTTGTCAACAAATTATCTTTGTTATTTTAATGGCCTTTGCACGTTTCTTTGCTTCCTGTCATGTATTTTACTATAAGACTGGGCCTACAAAAACACTAGTTTAGACACAATCTTCCTCAAAGAAGAGGACTTCATGGAGCTTGGGCTTCCAGCCTCTGTAGCCTCAGTTCAGTTCAGTTCAGTCGCTCAGTCGTGTCCGACTCTTTGCGACCCCATGAATCGCAGCACGCCAGGCCTCCCTGTTCATCACCATCTCTCGGAGTTCACTCAGACTCACATCCATACCCTGCTATAATTCTGTGCTGCTAGCTACTCCTCATTTTCTCAGCTTCACACATCCCACCTATAAATACTCTCTTCCATCCTTTCTGCTTGCTCCTGCTAGTTTGTACACCAAGTTTTTCTGCCCCTTTTTCTTAACAAGGATCTAAAACCCATTGGTGCTATTAATGCTATTCTTTTCCTATCCTTCATTCTTTCCCTGTCATGTGTTTCTCTCCTAATACAGCTTGCATTCTATCTCTAGCTTATCTCTATGTTGTCACATTAACTTGTCAAAATCCACCTCCTGGCTAAATCCAACTTTCCATTTAATCTTTGTTGCTCCAGGAGCAGAAATATTGCAGAAAAACATAATCATGCTTATTGGTCTCACTTCAAATAGGAACCCAGCATGATACTAAATGAACACCAAGTGGGCCCTTAGTGCTATTTAGTAATCATGCTAGTAATTCAGTCAGTTTTCCACTCTCCATGATGACAATTACATATCCTCTTATGTCTCCAAATACTTCATATGTCTCCTCCCCTGGCCTCACTCTCAAATAATAATCATATTTTTGCTTTCACTGAGAAAATAGTAGCAATCAAAAGAGAAATTCTGCAAGATCCCCACATCCACATATCCACCCACAAAGATTTACACCTATTGTGCAGTCACTCCTTTTTCTGTGGAAAAGCACTTTATTTTCTAATCCAATGTTGACAACCATATCTGTGCAATGGATTTAAAACATCACTTTTTACGCAATCAATCACTCCAAGAACTTGCTGTCATTTTCTCTGCATATTCAATTTCTCCCTTGTTCTACTGGATTATTCATATCAGTATACAATCGTAGTTAGTATAGTCAGTTCGTTCAATTATCTTAAAAATTAAATCTAAGCACATACTCAAACTTTTGACCTCATTTTCCTTGCAGCTGCCACTTGACTTCTTTATTCCACCTCACAGAAAACACCTTGAAAGAGTAGTCTGTACTAAATTCTCCAATTCTTCTCTCTTTCTTTGTTTAATCTACTCCTATATGCAGGTCAGGAAGCAACAGTTAGAACTGGGCATGGAACAACAGACTGGTTCCAAACAGGAAAAGGTGTACGTCAAGGCTATATATTGTCACCCTGCTTATTTAAATTATATGCAGAGTACATCATGAGAAACGCTGAGCCGGAAGAAGCACAAGCTGGAGTCAAGATTGCTGGGAGAAATATCAATAACCTGAGATATGCAGATGACACCACCCTTATGGCAGAAAGTGAAGAGGAGCTCAAAAGCCTCTTGATGAAAGTGAAGGAGGAGAGCGAAAAAGTTGGCTTAAAGCTACACATTCAGAAAACAAAGATCATGGCATCTGGTCCCATAACTTCATGGGAAATAGATGGGGAAACAATAGAAATAGTTTCAAAGTTTATTTTTTGGGGCTCCCAAATCACTGCAGATGGTGACTACAGCCATGAAATTAAAAGACGCTTACTCCTTGGAAGGAAAGTTATGACCAACCTAGAGAGCATATTCAAAAGCAGAGACATTACTTTGCCAACAAAAGTCCGTATAGTCAAGGCTATGGTTTTTCTGTGGTCATGTATGGATGTGAGAGTTGGACTGTGAAGAAAGCTGAGCACAAAAGAATTGATGCTTTTGAACTGTGGTGTTGAAGAAGACTCTTGAGAGTCCCTTGGACTGCAAGGAGATCCAACCAGTTCATTCTGAAGGAGATCAGCCCTGGGATTTCTTTGGAAGGACTGATGCAAAAGCTGAAACTCCAGTACTTTGGCCACTTCATGTGAAGTGTTGACTCACTGGAAAAGACTTTGATGCTGTGGGGGATTGGGGACAGAAGGAGAAGCGGACGACAGAAGATGAGATGGCTGGATGGCATCACCGACTCGATGGACATGAGTTTGAGTGAACTCCGGGAGTTGGTGATGGACAGGGAGGCCTGGCGTGCTGCTATTCGAGGGGTCTCAAAGAGTCGGACACAACTGAGCAACTGAACTGAACTGAACTGATATCTCTCTAAAGGGCTTCCCAAGTGGCTCAGTGATAAAGAATCTGCCTGCCAATGCAGGAGCTATAAGAAACATGGGTTCAATCCCTGGGTCCAGAAGATGCCCTGAAGGAGAGCATGGAAACCCACTCCAGTATTTTTGCCTGGAAAATCTCATGGTCAGAGGAGACTGGTGAGTTACAGTCCATGAGGTTGCAAAGAGTCAAACGCAACTAAATGAAGTCTGAGCATGCACTCACATATACCATTCTACAAACCAGCTTTTACCAAGACATCAACCCTCTCCACATTGCCTAGAAAGATGAAGCTAAAGCTCCAATACTTTGGCCACCTGATGCAAAAAGCCAACTCATTGGAAAAGATCCTAATGCTGGGAAGGTTTAAAGGCAAAAAGAGGAAGGGAGTGGCAGAGGATGAGATGGTTAGATAGAATCACCAACACAATGGACATGAATTTGAGTAAACTTCAAGAGAGAGTGAAGGACAGGGAAGCCTGCTCTACTGCAGTCCATGGTATCACAAAGAGTCAGACAGGGCTTATTGACTGAACGACAACAACAAATCTTACATCAGCATTTGACACAGTTGATTACTCTATGATTCTTGATATAAATTCTATACTTGGCTCTCAATATTTTCTGCCTACATTGCTGGTTTCCTCTTTTAAGCTTCCCTTACTAGTCCTCCATAAACTTCACAACATCCAAATGTTAGACTTTCTAAGACTAAGCCTATATTCCTCTTTCCTTCTTTATTACCATCTTTGCCCTAGCTACATCATCAGACTCTTACAAGGTTATTGTCTTTCACAATTCCAGTGGTCATAATCGTTATGACATTTCATGTGAATACTATTTTGAGGAATCTAAAGTAAGTGGTACTTCTTAAAAGTATACTGTGTGGAGGAACTGGTCTCATAATGCCACCTGTACCTTGACAATCCCCAAATGTATAACTTGAGCCTGGGTTCCCTGACCTCTAAATTGATTGTTTGCCCCAAACTTATTTGCCACCTTCACTTAGATATCTAAGAAGTAACACAAATTCTATAAGCAAAAATGCAAAAATTCTGATGGCACAGCACCCCACCTTATGCCTCTTCTCACCCCCAATTCTTACTCTAATGTAAAAAGCCTTCTTCATCATAGTAAATGGAAATTCCATTTATAGATGTTCAGGCAAGAGTATTGGTGTCATTCTTATTTTTTTTTTTAAGAACTTTTTTTAATTTATTTTTTTATTTTACTTTACAATACTGTATTGGTTTTGCCACACCTCTCCAGAGTCTTCCCACTATGCATCTAGTCCAATCCATCCATAAATGTACATTCCTTACCTTCTGCATATATTTACTTCTCACTCTACTGCACGCTACCAACATGGTCTGAAACACCCATTACCAAGATAATTATAATGACTTCCTAACAAATTCTTTCCTTTCTCCCTTGCCTTCCTATAGTACATTTTATAAAGCAGATATATATATATATATATATATATATATATATAAAATGTGTGTATGTGTGTCAATAGATATCACTCTTGCTAAAATCCTTCAAAAGCTATCCAGTTTACTCAGTATTAAATCCAACAGCCTTACCAAATCCTTCAGAACCATATGTATTCTTTACACCTACTACTTCTCTGACTTCATGTAAAACCATCCCCTTCCTCACCCATTTTCCCCCTATAGCCACCTTGGCTTTCTTGTTCTTCCTCAAAAAAACTCCACAAACTCCTGTCCAAGGATATACCTATCTGAGATCTTCTTTATATAGTATGTTCTCCCGAGCAATCCACACAGCCCAATCCCCCTCCTCCTTTCAGAATTTGATTCAAAGGTCACATTGTCCTGTCATCTTGCCTGATCACTCTACACAAAATTGTAACACATGTCATCCAGCCTGCTCCCTGGAGCTCCTAGTTCCCAAATGGCCCCCATTATCCTGAATAATTTTTCTTCAAAGTTGTTGCATGTGTGGGACTAGAGAGAATGAATTATTTATCTCTCTTATATTTATACATGCTGGAATAACTAAATACACCAAAAATTAGCAGCATGAAATCACAAACATTTTATTAACTCATAAATTCTATAAAGTAGGAATCCAAGCATTGTTTTGGAGTCTCTGGCTCAGGGATTTTTAGAGGCTTTAATCAATTTTTTGGCAAGGACAATAATCATTTCAAGGCTTAACTGAAGGAGAAGCCACTTCTAAACTCAGTCACTGCTGTCTAGCCTCAGGTCCTCACTGGCCAGCTCCTGGCCACAATGGGACTCTCTATAGCATAACTCACCACATGGCAGCTAGCTTCCCTGACATTGAGCAAAGAAGAGAATGAAAGAAAAGAAGCCAGAAAGAAATCACAGTATTTTGGAAACCTAATCTCTGAAGTGGCACCCCATCACATTTGACGTGTTCTATCATTAGAAGCAAATCACTAAATCCAGTCCACACTTAAGGCTGAAAGAATTACATAAGCAGATAATTTCCAGGAGGTAGGGCTCATTGCAGACTGCCACTTTGCAAACTGCCCCTGTGGCTCAAATGGTAGAGAATCTGCCTGCAATGCAGGAGACCCAGGTTCAGACCCTATGTTGGGAAGGTCCCCTAGAGAAGAGTATGGCAACCCACTCCTGTATTCTTGCCTGGAGAATCTCATGAACAGAGAAGCCTGGAGGGCTACAGTCCATGGGGTCACAAAGAGTTGGAAACAACTGAGCAACTGACACTTGCAGACTGCCCACCACATCCTCAGGACTGCCATTAATGGCTCAGCAGTGAAGAATCCACCTGCAGTTCAGGAGTCACAGGGGATGCAGGTTCAATCCCAGGGCCTGGTAGATCCCCTGGAGTAGGGCATGTCAACCCACTCCAGTATTCTTGTCTGGAGAATCCTACGGACAAAGGAGACTGGTGGGCTTTAGTCCCTGGAGTCACAAAGAGTCAGACACAACTGAATCAACTTAACACCTCCACACCACATCCTCTACTAGAATACAAGGTTCATATTATTTTTGCTACCATATATCAGCATAGAACAATACCTGGATACAGAATAGTCACCTGTTAATTATATGAACTAATTTATTACTCTCCCACTACTTTCTTGCCTAGGCCTTCTGTTTCCACTAAAATGTAGCAATATTTTCTGTGATGTCTTACATTTAGAATTTTATACATACCTTATGATATATACCCACTGATGGGCTTCCCAGGTGGTGCTAATGGTAAAGAATCCAGCTGTCTATGCAGGAGACATAAGAGACACAGGTCAGTCCCTGGGTCCAGAAGGTCTCCTGGAAGATGGCATGGCAACCCGCTCAAATATTCTTGCCTGCAGAATGTCATGGACAGAGAAGACTGCTAGGTTACAGTCCATAGTGTCACAGAGTCAGACATGACTGAAGCGACTTAGCATGCACACATCCCCACTGAGTTTTCTCCTTCTAACCCTAGCATGTTATGGCTCTGCCCAGCACTTCGGATCTCAGGTCAGATGGTGAACCACCACCCTCTCTGCCTCCTGCCCCTCCTCCCAATCCCTATAAATCCCTCTAGCTTCTGTGAGCTCATGTGGTGCTTTACTACTTAGCTGTGTGGTTACTTATATGTGTCTTATTCATTCAGACTGTGAGCTTCACTGTAACAAATGTCATATATTCACCCAATATAAACTCAGCCAAGTTTGATGCAGTATCTGTCTATATAGCTGTCATACATACCTGGCAGAGTCCTTGCATACTGCAAGCACTCAACATATATTACTGACAAATACTCTATTAGTTTCATTATTTGCTATTTCCAGTCCCAACTAAATGTTCATATATATTTGCAAAATAGCTGAATTCAAGTTCTTGAATCATTTATGAATAAACAGTTTGAGCCTCTGTTTTCCTTTTGACTCTAACATTTATATTGGTTAAATGCCATGACTTTAATTTTAGTTCTAAAATGGAGTTTTCTGCCACTCTATGTATCTCCTGTGAAGTGGAAGAATGGTCAGAGAGAAAGCAGGTAGAATAGGAAGAAAAATAGAGGCAAAGTAGAAATAAAATGGATTAGACAGCAAAGATTCTTGGACCTTAGCTTTCACAACAGTGAAAATGACAAAGTAGGCAGCAGTTGTATAGAAGAACTAGAGTAATTTCCTTTATGTTCTAAATTGCTGTATTCATAGATAGGCTCTTTGGAAGTTCTTCAAAGCAGCTGAAATTGCTTGGACGCACATTTTCTTTTAATTTTACCCACACATTCTTTTTTTTTTTTTTTTTCACTTTTATTTTTACTTTATTTTACTTTACAATACCGTATTGGTTTTGCCATACATTGACATGAATCCTCCACAGGTACCCACACATTCTTAAGCGCAATAGCAAGGAAGGCCCAAGTCAAACTAATCCAGTTTCTCATTAACCACATCATTTACAGAGACTAATTGCTCACTGCCCCTGTTTCTACCCAATATTGGCTTATGTAGAAAGAGTAATTCAAGCTTTGGAGTCCTCCCAGATATAGGGATTTGTTATCCAAAAGGACACCTTCAGAACATATAATTAAAGACTATTCATGTAAGGCAGAATAACAGGGATCATTTTCCTAATTTCACAAGATTCATTAGAAGAGAATAATAATAAGAGGATGCTTTTTGGTGACATTGGAAGAATTTGTATAGAGTCAAGCCAAGGATTTTATGAAGACATATCATAAGACCATATTTGTCATGTTGACCTAATTATCAACATATCATATTCCATTGGCCCAACTATGGCAGTTCAATAAAGCTTCTATCTAACACCTCTAGAGTTCAATAAATTCTCCTTTGCCTGAGACTTAGAGAGTCAGCACATGATACCTGAACAGTGTTCATCTCAACATTTGATACAAATCCGAAGTTACAACCCAGCTAGCTTAGTGCCTATTCTCCAGAAGGATGGAAGCAAGAACAGATTTGAAGACATATTTTACTGCCTCTTTGGATGTAAGTAGAATACCTTCTAGTGAAAAAGTTTTCTGGCTATTTTAGGACATTCAGGTTGTACTAAATATGTAAGACTGGGCTCAGAATCAAACCAAAAGTTAAAACACATTTTTGAGTATGATAATAGTTTTTATTAGAAGTCAAGCAAACAAGTTTTATATCTAAAAGAAGCATGTAACATTTTAGTCGCTTGATATTTCAAAGGTCAATAGGCAGTGCCATATGGTGCATGGTGTGTCTGTGTGTGTGCGTGTGCATGTGTGTGTGCATAGGCACACAGGCCAGCATGCCTTAAAACAGCAAACTATATTTGTCTCCTCTGATCCATCTGCTCTAACAGCAACAAAGGGTTTACAGAAGCTTAAAGCAATATGGACTGAAGGGTTGATTTGACTTAAGGTTAAAGCATTTGTCCAGTTTTGAAGGCTTTGCTAAAATGTTTCAGAGCTTCCCTCATTGTACTGAGCAGCATTTACCACAACTGCTGGCATATTACAGAGGGCGGTTCTTACATGTATATGTATAAAATCAAATGTCCTTTCTGTTCACATGTTATATATTTTTGGCTTATTTGTTTGTTTGTTTTTTCAACCATCCAGAATAATGAAAATACACAAAATGGTTTTAGTTTTGGTTTTGATTTATCTGGAGAGTCAATTACATGACTGCAGTGGTCATGACATATAATAAGATAGTAATCCAAACTTTATCTGTCTATTGTGGAATCCTGTTCAATAACACAGAAATTAATTTACATTGCTCATCTCCAAGCTGTGGACTGCATAGGTTGGGTGGGTACAGGATGGCTGTGATTTGGGGAAACGGAAATCATTTTCATGATAAAGGTGGATGAGTGTTTCTCTTCTCCTTGCTTTCTTTTGCCATTTTCTTTTTTCTTGAATGCTACTTACTCAGATCCATGCTCCAATCAGGTCTTAAAAATGCTTGTCTCTACTTTTCACAACAAGCTCATATGTTAGGCTAGTAAGAATTAGCTATTCATGGTACTGATTAAAAATGGGCCAAAGAACTAAACAGACATTTCTCCAAAGAAGACATACGGATGGCTAACAAACATATGAAAAGATGCTCAACATCACTCATTATCAGAGAAATGCAAATCAAGACCACAGTGAGGTACCATTTCACACCAGTCAGAATGGCTGAGATTCAAAAGTCTATAAGCAATAAATGCTGGAGATGGTGTGGAGAAAAGGGAACCCTCTTACACTGTTGGTGGGAATGCAAACTAGTACAGCCACTATGGAGAACAGTGTGGAGATTCCTTAAAAAACTGCAAATAGAACTGTCTTATGACCCAGCAATCCCACTGCTGGGCATACACACCGAGGAACCCAGAATGTACCCCAATGTTCATTGCAGCACTGTTTATAATAGGCAGGACATGGAAGCAACCTAGATGTCCATCAGCAGATGAATGGATACATCTGGTACATATACACAATGGAGTATTACTCAGCCATTAAAGAATACATTTGAAACAGTTCTGATGAGATGGATGAAACTGGAGCCGATTATACAGAGTGAAGTAAGCCAGAAAGAAAAACACCAATGCAGTATACTAACATATATATGGAATTTAGAAAGATGGTAATGATGACCCTGTATGCGAGACAGCAAAAGAGACACAGATGCATAGAACAGACTTTTGGACTCTGAGGGAGAGGGAGAGGGTGGGATGATTTGGGAGAATGATGTTGAAACATGTATACTATCATGTAAGAAATGAATCACCAGTCTATGTTCGAAACAGGATACAGGATGCTTGGGGCTGGTGCACGGGGATGATCCAGAGAGATGATATGGGGTGGGAGGTGGGAGGGGGATTCAGGATTGGGAGCTCGTATACACCCGTGGCAGATTCATGTCAATGTATGGCAAAACCAATGTAAAGTAAAATAAAGTAAAAATAAAATAAAATAAAAAAGAATTAGCTATTCATGGTACTGATTAAAAATGGGCCAAAGAACTAAACAGACATTTCTCCAAAGAAGACATACGGATGGCTAACAAACATATGAAAAGATGCTCAACATCACTCATTATCAGAGAAATGCAAATCAAGACCACAGTGAGGTACCATTTCACACCAGTCAGAATGGCTGCGATCCAAAAGTCTATAAGCAATAAATGCTGGAGATGGTGTGGAGAAAAGGGAACCCTCTTACACTGTTGGTGGGAATGCAAACTAGTACAGCCACTATGGAGAACAGTGTGGAGATTCCTTAAAAAACTGCAAATAGAACTGCCTTATGACCCAGCAATCCCACTGATTTTTTTTAATTTAGAAGATGTAGAACTTCTAAGATCTGGAAAGATTTATGTGAAGAAGAGAATTAAAGGAGACAAGGCAATCTCAGTATTTTTCAGCTTATATCACCTCTCCCTAGAGAGGAAACTAATTTGCTCATGACATTCTCTTCTTATATATTAAAATACATTTTAAATATTTAAATGTTAGTAATCTAGAAAAGTTATGTCTAACAGGAAAAATACCAGAAATATATCTATATATAACTATACATAGCTTTTGTTTTGGTGTGAGCAGAAAGAAAATCACCAAAGTTGAATACATAATCTGGTGGGATGGATATTATAAGGTAGACAGGACAAGAGTTTGAAAATTCTGGTTTGAGATGTCAGAGCAATATTACAAGTAGTTAGTAGAGTGAGTCTACGTCCCAGGTATGATCATTAAAAAAGAAAAAAGCAAGATAACCTTGAATCTTTATTAAACATGCCTAAAGAAACCTGTGCCAACTTGATTTTATTTAGCTAGAAGTCTTTCCAACTCTACTGAGATTGCAAATTGTAGCAAGACTGGACAATAGAGTAAAGACCCTATCAACTCCTGTCTTATACTATTAATGACATATTGTATGTCAGCTCAGTCACTCAGGCATGTCTGACTCCTTGTGACTCCATGGACTGCAGCACGCCAGGCTTCCCTGTCCATCGCTTACTCCCGGAGCTTGCCCAAATTCATGTCTATCAAGTTGGTGATGCCATCCAACCATCTCATCCTCTGTTGTCCCCTTCTTCTCCTGCCTTCAATTTTTCCCAGCATCAGGGTCTTTTCGAATGAATCAGTAAGTATTGGATTTCAGCTTCAGCATCAGTCTTTTCAATGAATATTCAGGACTGATTTCCTTTAGGATTGACTGGTCTGATCTCCTTGCAGTCAAGGGTCTCTCAAAGAGTCTTATCCAACACCACAGTTTGAAATTTCAATTCTTTGGCGTTCAGTAAGTATTGGATTTCAGCTTCAGCATCAGTCTTTTCAATGAATATTCAGGACTGATTTCCTTTAGGATTGACTGGTCTGATCTCCTTGCAGTCAAGGGTCTCTCAAAGAGTCTTATCCAACACCACAGTTTGAAATTTCAATTCTTTGGCGCCCAGCCTTCTTTATGATCCAACTCTTACATCCACACATGACTACTGGAAAAAACATATCTTTAACTATACAGACCATTGTTGGCAAAGTGATGTTTCTGGGTTTTAATATACTATCTAGGTTTGTTATAGCTTTTCTTCCAAGGAGCAAGTGTCTTTAATTTCATGGCTGCAGCCAACATCTGCAGTGATTTCAAGGCCCAAGAAAATAAAGTCTGTCACTCCTTCTATTGTTTCCCCATCCATTTGCCATAAGTGATGGGACCAGATGCCATGATCTTCGTTGTTTTGAATGTTGAGTTTTAAGCCAGCTTTTCCACTCTCCTCTTTCACTTTCATCAATAGGGTCTTTAGTTCTTCTTCACTTTCTGCCATAAGGGTGGTGTCATTTGCACATCTGAGGTTATGGATATTTCTCCTGTCCAACTTGATTCCAGCTTGTGCTACATGCAGCCTGGCATTTTGCATGATGTACTCGGCATATGAGTTAAATAAGCAGGGTGACAATATACAGCCTTGACATACTCCTTTCCCAATTTGGAAAAAGTCCATTGTTCCATGTTCAGTTCTAACTGTGGTTTCTTGACCTGCATACAGATTTCTCAGGAGGTAAGTAAGGTTGTCTGATATTCCCATCTCTTTAAGAATTTTTCAGTTTGTTGTGATCCACACAGTCAAAGTTTTAGCATACTCAATGCAGCAGAAGTGGATGTTTTCTGGAATTATCTCACTTTCTCCATGTATATAATACATATTGTATACATTCAGTGAATTATTGATCCAGATATAAAGGCACACACTTTGATACATCACCAGAGTGATTGATGTGGGTCCCAATGCAATCATTCTGCAGATTGAAAAGATGATGAAAGTTCCTTTCAAATGGGAAGAATGACTTCAATATGCTATAAGCATCTTTGAGAGAAATATAAATTACAAGCCTGGGTTAACCCAAAACATCACTTGTTTATTTTTAGATGGGCCTCAGGAAAATGTGTGAGATACCCAAGGCAAAGTTTTATTGTCTGAAATTAAGATTAATAATATAATCATTGCTCCATGAGGGCAGATATTTTGTCTATTTCTGCCTTCCTTTTTCACTGCTAAATAGCATATATGCAGAGGTGCTTCACGGTAAATTTCCCTACACGGGTTGGTTTTGAAGTGAACATAACGCATCCACTTGGCTATTGGCATAGTCTCCTGACTGGTCTCTTTGCTCTTATTCTCACTCTATAATTCTCTACCTAGTCTCCAAGCAACACAAATGTGTGTGTGTGTGTGTGTGTGTGTGTGTGTGTGTGTTTTAACAAAACCCTTCCTCTGCTTTGGAGTCCTTCTTGCCCAGCTCTGTTTACCAAAAGACTTTCTCTCTGACCACTCCTCCACCCTCTACTGCCCTGCAGTCCCACCAGTCTTTTTTTTTCTTTTTTTTTTAAATTTTATTTTTTTACTTTACAATACTGTATTGGTTTTGCCATACATTGACATGAATCCACCACAGGTGTACATGAGTTCCCAACCCTGAACCCCCTTCCCACCACCCTCCCCATATCATCGCTCTGGGTCACCAGTCTTTAATCCAGTTCTTAACTGGGTCAAGTGTATTCTTGTCTTTGGACCTTTGCAACAGCTTTTTCCTCTATAGTGTCCCAGTTGATTCATGTGATTGACCTTTCTGCTCATTCAAATCTCAAATTTCTTTAAATAAAAATATGGACAATAGCAGTTAACACTCTTACAGTACTTACCATGTGTCTAGCATCAAAGTGCTTTACATACATTTTTTAACAGAAATTTATAACTTTTCAACCATTTCCTCCATCGTCCCAACCTCTATCTCTGGCAACCACCAATCTGTTCACTATATCTATGAGGCTTTTTCCCCACAAATAAGAGAGATTATATGGTATTTTTTTTCTGATTTATTTCACTCAACATAATGATCTTGAAGTCTGTTAATGTCACAAATGGCAAGGTTTCAATTTTTATGGCTGAATAATGTATTATATATGGAACAAAACATATATAAGGTGGAATATTATATACATACTATCTCACATTTATGTATTTACATGTCTCTATGTATGCATATATATTTATAGATAGGCATACTTTACATATATATGCAATGTATATATATATATGTCTGTGTGTATATATATCACATCTTTTTTTATACACTCATCTCAGAAAACGAAGATCATGGCATCTGGTCACATCACTTCATGGGAAAGAGATGGGGAAACAGTGGAAACAGTGTCAGACTTTATTTTGGGGGGCTCCAAAATCACTGCAGATGGTGACTGCAGCCATGAAATTAAAAGACGCTTACTCCTTGGAAGAAAAGTTATG
>SJYT01019886.1:20179-35125 GCA_006410635.1 Cephalophus harveyi | reverse complement strand
GAGGATGAGATGGCTGGATGGCATCACGGACTCGATGGACGTGAATCTGAGTGAACTCCGGGAGATGGTGATGAACAGGGAGGCCTGGCATGCTGCGATTCATGAGGTCGCAGGGAGTCGGACACGAATGAGTGACTGAACTGAACTGAACTCTCAATGAGCATTTAGGTTCCTTCCATATCTTGCCTATTGTGAATAAAGTTGCAACATGCAGATGAAAATGCTTATCAAGTTAGTATTTTCATTTTTTTCTGGATAAAGACCCAAAAGTGGAATTGTTGGATCATATAGCAGTTCTATTTTTAATTTCTAGCTCATTTAATAATAGCTTAAGAACTGAAAGTGGATTCTATAGTTATCAACCTCATTTTCCCTTGAAGATACTAAGGCACAGAGAGTCTACGAAAACTGCTTAAGGTCAGACATTAGTAAATAATGAAAATAAATTTGACTCCATATCTGAAGTTCTTATTTTGACAGCTTTATTACTCTGCGTTTCCGAAAATTGCCACCCAGTTACTCTCTATCATATTACTCTATTTTAATTTACTTGAGAATATCTATTACTATGTGATACTTTTCATATGTATTCATTTGTATATATATATGGCTCAGATGGTAAAGAATCTGCCTGCATTGCAGGAAATTGGGTTCTATCCCTGGGTCTGGAATATCCCCTGGAGAATGGAATGGCTACCAACTCCAGCATTCTCATCTGGAGAATTCTAGGGACAGAGGAGTCTGGTGGGCTACAGTCAGTGGGATTGCAAAGACTCAGACATTACTGAGTGATTAAACTTTCACTACTTTTACAAATTGTCATCTGGCTCTTTTAACTAAAATATAACAAGTTTTCTCAGGCCAAGGTGCACTTCTACTTTGTTTATAGCAGGGTATCTGGCACTGAGTGTAGTACTTGACATGTAGGAAGCACCCACCAAATATATGCTGAAGAATTAATTAGCAGCCTAACAGATGTGTTCCCATCTGGTTGTCAGTGCAGCCCTCCAAGATGGTGAATTGGATCTGGCCATTCATCTCAGGGAATTCTGAGTCCTTAACCATTACTTTACCTAGAAGTGATCAAAGCTAATGATTCACCCTGACCAAGTTAAGGAAAGATTAATTGATAAATCAGATGACAAATTTTTAATTTACCATGAGTAATGTTCCTGTCAGTCTAAAAGCACATTCATCACCTGTTAAAGAAACCTCTGTGGGAAAGCAAATTAAGATCAGAAGGTAGCCCAGCAAATGTAAAATCAAAGCAAAGAGGATTTGAATACTTTCAAGACATTTTAATCAAGCCATGGCAGCTCAGTGAATTACCCTTCCCAATTCAGTTCAGTCTCTCAGTCGTGTCCGACTCTTTGCAACCCCATGAATCGCAGCACACCAGGCCTCCCTGATCATCACCATCTTCCGGAGTTCACTCAGACTCACGTCCATTGAGTCAGTGATGCCATCCAGCCATCTCATCCTCTGTCGTCCCCTTCTCCTCCTGTCCTCTTTCACTTTCATCAAGAGGCTTTTTAGCTCCTCTTCACTTTCTGCCATAAGGGTGGTGTCATCTGCATATCTGAGGTTATTGATATTTCTCCCGGCAATCTTGATCCCAGTTTGTATTTCTTACAGTCCAGCGTTTCTCATGATGTACTCTGCATAGAAGTTAAATAAGCAGGGTGACAATATACAGCCTTGATGTACTCCTTTTCCTATTTGAAACCAGTCTGTTGTTCCATGTCCAGTTCTAACTGTTGCTTCCTGACCTGCATATAGATTTTTCAACAGGCAGGTCAGGTGGTCTGATACTGCCATCTCTTTCAGAATTTTCCACAGTTTGTTGTGATCCACACAGTCAAAGGCTTTGGCATAATCAATAAAGCAGAAGTAGATGTTTTTCTGGAACTCTCTTGCTTTTTCCATGATCCAGCGGATGTTGGCAATTTGATCTCTGGTTCCTCTGCCTTTTCTAAAACCAGCTTGAACATCAGGGAGTTCACGGTTCACGTATTGCTGAAGCCTGGCTTGGAGAATTTTGAGCATTACTTTACTAGCACGTGAGATGAGTGCAATTGTGTGGTAGTCTGAGCATTCTTTGTCATTGCCTTTCTTTGGGATTGGAATGCAAACTGACCTTTTCCAGTCCTGTGGCCACTGTTGAGTTTTCCAAATTTGCTGGCAGATTGAGTGCAGCACTTTCACAGCATCATCTTTCAGGATTTGAAAGAGCTCAACTGGAATTCCATCACCTCAACTAGCTTTGTTCATAGTGATGTTTTCTAAGGCCCACTTGACTTCACATTCCAAGATGTCTGGCTCTAGATTAGTGATCACATCATCATGATTACCCTTCCCAACTACCAGGCAATTTTCACGAATAGGCTAGACTTTCTAGTCAACTGGGACTCTATGTCCTTTTAGGAGGATTGTACAATCTTATTGTCCAACTCTAGTAATCTTTATTCTCCAGCTACCTCAAGACTTTTTTATTCTTCAGATTTCCATTTATTTTGATCTTTACAAAATTCTCCTAATGGAAAAATTCATTTTTTTTAATATAAATTGATTTATTTTAATTGGAGGCTAATTACTTTACAATATTGTATTGGTTTTGCCATACATCTGTTTTTGTCTTTTCAGTACTTTCAGATTTTGAGAAGAAACCTACTTCAAATGCCATTTCCAGAAGGCACCCGCCTTAACTCTCTATGGGTCTTCTCACTAGAGTCTTCTCTGGGGACTCCTTAATGTAACTCAATTCCAAAACAACTCAGAAGCTCATGATACAAGCTAATTTGCACAAAGCAGTTAATGTACTGATTATTTGATAGTCAGGGCTCTATATTGGGTTAGTTATTTATGTGGCAGTCATATTGTGGAAGGAAATAAGGTACTTTTATCAGCTGATGTTTAGGAAAAGGAACATATATGTGTATATCTACCCTGTCTAGGTGCATCTGGAAATACCTGCCTTACCCCAAGATTGTCCACTTAGTCTCCATTGTCCACTTTCAAATAAAAAAATGCCCTTATATTCACTGTTTATGCTATATTTATAACTGCATTTATAATGGTCATCATTTTCTAAGGTGACCGCAGGATAACATGGCTGCAGCTGCCTGAAGAGGCATTGGTGGCCTGGGAAGCAGCTTCGTGATCA
The DNA here is from genome assembly GCA_006410635.1 of Cephalophus harveyi. Lineage (NCBI taxonomy): Eukaryota > Metazoa > Chordata > Mammalia > Artiodactyla > Bovidae > Cephalophus > Cephalophus harveyi. The sequence goes on along the minus strand of SJYT01019886.1, from coordinate 31,962 downwards.
CCCTAGAGATGGAGGAGGGAGCAGGATAGTGACCAGTACACCCGGTTCCCATTGCAGGACCTGCAGTGGCAGCAGATGGGCCCATGGTGAACAGTGGCAGTGGAGTACCAAGGTACTGTCCCCACCTGGGTGGTGGATCAGTTCCATGGTGGACAGCGACTGCTGGGAAACGGATCAGCTGCAGGGCAGCCAGCAGCAGTGGTGAGGCCAGTATGCCCTTCTTGGTGTTCTCGGCTCGGGCCGCCGTACCAGCCACTCCAGCAGGGCCTTTGTCTCTACCCTTGGCCTTATGTTGACTGACACCTGATGGCCAGTGAAGGTTTAAACATTCAACAAAGACCAGATATGGCACAGCCAGGGAACCAGACATGTCACCGAGCTACGTTGAGTGGTCGAAGGGCATGTCCCAGTTAGTTGGGGACTGGCAAAACATGACCCACTGTAGAAGGGAATGGCAAACCACTTCAGTATTCTTGCCTTGAGAACCCCATGAACAACATGAAAAGGCAAAAAGATTTAACATTCAAAGATGAACCCACCAAGAAGGTAGGTGTCCAATATACTCCTGGGGTAGGGCAGGGAAATAGCTCCAGAAAGAATGAAGAGGCTGAACCAAAGCAGAAATGACACTCAGTTTTGGTTGAATATGGTGGTGAAAGTAAAATCCGATGCTGTAAAAACAATATTGCATAGAAACCTGGAATCTTTTGTCCATGAATCAAGTTAAATTGAAAATGGTCAAACAGGGGAAGGTGAGAGTGAACATCAAAATTTTAGGAATCAGTGAACTAAAATGGATAGGAATGGGAGAATTTAATTCAGATGACCATTATATCTACTATTATTGGCAAGAATCCCTTGGAAGGAATGGCATAGTCCTCATAGTCAACAAAACAGTCCAAAATGTAATTCTTGGTTGCAATCTCAAAAATGACAGAATGATCTTGTTTCATTTCCAAGGTGAACCATTCAACATCACAGTAATCTAAGTCTATGTCCCATATATTTGAGTGTCATAGCAAATGCTATCTTCAAACAGCACAACAGACATCTCTACATATGGACATCACCAGATGGTCAGTACTGCAATCAGATTGATTATATCCTTTGTAGCTGAATGTGGAGAAGCCCTATAGAGTCAGAAAAAATAAGACCTGGAGCTGACTGTGGCTCAGATCATCAGCTCCTTATTACAAAATTCAGGCTCAAATTGAAAAAAAAAAAAAAAAAAAGGAAAACCACTAGGCCTTTCAGGTATAACCTAAATCAAATATCTTATGATTATACAATGGAAGTATAATGAATACATTCAAGAGAATAGATCTGGTAGACAGAGAGCCTGAAAATCTGTGGTTGGAGGTTCACAACGTTGTATAGGAGTTAATAATCAAAACCATCCCCAAGAAAAAGAAATGAAAGAAGGCAAAGTGATTGTCTGAGGAGGACTTACAAATCGTTGAGAAAAGAAGAGAAGCAAAAGGTAGAGGAGAAAGGGAAAGATGTACGCAACTGAAGGCTGAGTTCCAGAAGATAGCAAAGAGAGAAAAGAAAGTCTTCCTAGGTAATCAGTGCAAATAAATAGAGGAAAACTAGAGAATGGGAAAGACAAGAGATCTTTTTTAAGAAAATTGGAGATACCAAGGGAAAATTTCATACAAAGATAGGCACAAAAAGGGACAAAAACAGCAATGGCATAAAATAAGCAGAAAAAAACAAAAAGAAGAGACAGGAATACACAAAAGAAGTGTACAAAAAAGCTCTCAATGATATAGATAACCATGACGGTATGGTGACTCACCTAGAGCCAGACATCCTGGGATGTGAACTCAAGTGGGCCTTAGGAAGCATTAGTACAAACAAAGCTAGGGGAGATGATGGAATTCCAGATAAGCTATTCCAAATCCTAAAAGATGATACTGTGAAAATGTTGCATTCAATATGCCAGCAAACTTGGAAAACTCAGCCATGGCCACAGAACTAGAAAAGGTCAGTTTTCATTTCAATCCAAAGAAAGGCAATGGCAAACAATGTTCAAACTACTGCACAACTGCACTCATTTCACACGCTAGCAAATAATGCTCAAAGTTCTCCAAGAGAGGTTTCAACAGTCCATGAACCAAGAAATTCTACATGTTCAAGTTGGATTTAGAAAAGGCAGAAGAATCAGAGATCAAATTACTAACATCTGTTAGATCATAGAAAAAGCAAGGGAATTAAAAAACAAATCTTTTTTTTTTTTTAATTTACTATTAGTAATAGTATTACTTTACAATATTGTATTGGTTTTGCCACANAAAAAAAAAACAAATCTACCTCTGATTCATTGACAACACTAAAGAATTTGACTATATGGATCACAATAAACTGTGGAAAATTCTTACTGATATGGGAATACCAAACCACGTTACCTGCCTCCTGAGAAACCTCTATGCAGGATAATGAGAAACAGTTAGAAATAGACATCAAACAAAGGACTGGTTACAAATTGGGAAAGGAATACATCAACACTGTATATCATCACCCTGCTTATTTAACGTATATGCAGAGTACATCATGAGAAACGCCAGGCTGGATGAACCACAAGCTGGAATCAAGATTGCCTTGAGAAATATTGACAACCTCAGATATGAAGATGATTCCACTTTAAGCACAGAAACTGAAGAGGAACTAAAGAGCCTTTTGGTGAAGGTGAAAGAGGAAAGTGAAAAAGCTGGCTTAAAACTCAGTATTCCAAAAACTAACATTATGCCATCCGGTCCTATCACTTCACGCAAATAGATGGAAACAGTCAGATTTCATTTTTTTCTTAACTCCAAAATCAATGAAGGTGTTAACTGCAGCCACAAAATTAAAAGACACTTGCTGTTTGGAAGAATAGCTATGACAAACATAGACAGTGTATTAAGAAGCAGAAATATCACTTTGCCCGCAAAGGTCTATGGAAACAGTCAGATTTCATTTTTTTCTTAACTCCAAAATCAATGAAGGTGTTAACTGCAGCCACAAAATTAAAAGACACTTGCTGTTTGGAAGAATAGCTATGACAAACATAGACAGTGTATTAAGAAGCAGAAATATCACTTTGCCCGCAAAGGTCCATATAGTCAAAGCTATGGTTTTTCCAGTAGTCATGTATGGATGTGATAGTTGGACCATAAAGAAGGCTGAGAGCTGAAGAATTAATGCTTTCAACTGTGGTGCTGGAGGAGACTCTTGAAAGTCCCTTGGACAGCAAGAAGACGAAACCAGCCAATCCTAAAGGAAGTCAACGCTGAATATTCACTGGAAGGACTAAAGCTGAAGCTAAAGCTCCAATAACTTGGCCACCTGTTGCGAAGAGCTGACTCATTGCTAAAGACCCTGATTCCAGGAAAACTGAAGGCAAGAAGAGAAGGGGACAGCAGAAGATGAGATGATTTGATGGCATCACCAACTCAAAGGACACAAGTTTGAGCAAACAGTATGATAATGAAGGACAGAGAACCCTGGCATCCTGCAATCCATGGAATTGCAAAGAGCTGGACACAATTTAATGACTGAACAGCAGCAACAGCAATGGCAATACAACATAGTAAATAAAAGGACACACTGTTGGAGAAGTAAATGTCAATCCACTCCCGTGTTCTTCCCTGAAGAATCCCAGGGATGGGGGAGCCTGGTGGGCTGCCATCTATGGGGTCACACAGAGTCGGACACAACTGAAGTGACTTAGCAGCTTAGTAGTAGCAGTGAAGAAATATAACTTAGGTTTTATTTCCAAACCCATATTTACTCAGTCTCAGTTTCTTCATAATTATTGCACCTATCTCATAAGTTTTGTCATGGGAAATTAAAGAAATGATACTTATGAAATCCTTAGCTAGTGCCTTGCAATATTAAACATATAAAATATTAAATATTGATTACAGCAATAATTATTTTACCAATGATAAAAAAAAATTGATTACTTTCAGTAGTACAATGCTTCCTGATACACTGAGTAGTATAAATGCTTTCCTAAATTCTGAAAGCAAAATAAGTTCTAAAGAGGATTCTATAGATAAGACAACAGTTAAATATAGTCAGAGGGTAGTCTTGAAAATCTTCCTTCTAAGCAATGAAAGTCTTTGGCCAAGTAAATTGCTAGAATGTGAAGTACATGGACCATCACTTGCTGAGGCTAATTCAGAAGCCCTAAGGAAGTAAATAAAAATAAAAGTTTCATAGCCAAATAATTCCAGGAAAAGCTATACAATCCTTTTGAGAAGTCACATGCATATTAGTATATTGACATAGGAAATAATTTGTCATTAAAAAATTAGATTGAATTTGTTTTTATCACCAGTCTTATTTGAAAACAGATGTGAGCCCTCCTGTACACACCTAATTTGTTTTTCATTTCATGTCCATTCTTTCACAAAAATAGTGTTCTAGAGGACACAGCTTATATGCACTCCATTAGACAGAGATTCCAGGGCAGTTGGTTACTAATTCTTTTCTACCTTTAAAAATTACAGAAACTGAAAAATCCCCCCACAGATCACCTTAAAAAGTGCAATGATTTCTGACTCAAATCTTGCTCTCAACTGCAAGGCTATCATCACTACACACCCATCCGCACCACCCCTAGGAAAGATCTATATGCAACAGTCCTCAGAACTTGTGAATATGTTATCTTTCATGTCAAAATGTACTTTGTGCATATGACTAGAGCAAAGACTTTGAAATAGAGAGAGTATCCTGAAGTACTTAGGTAAGCCCAAAGTAATCACATGAATCATTAAGTATGAAGAATAATTCCTGGCTGGGATTTCCAACCAGGAAAGAAGGACAGAAAGATGCCACTTCATCTATCTTTGTTGACTTTGAAGACAGGGAAAGGGGACCATGATCCAAGAGATACAGCAGTTTTTAGGAGCTGGAAAAGAACCTTTGCTTACAATTAAATAAGAATACAGAGATTTGTACCAAACTTCTAGCCTACAGTTAATAAAAGGTAATATTATAAGACAGGAAGGTAAGATAGTAGGATAATAATTATGTTTAAGCATCTAAGTTTTGATAATTTGTTAGAAGATCAACAGTGAATGAGTAAAATTGTTATCTTCACAAATAACATTTTTGATCATTTAATATTTATCAGGCTTATCTGCACACTCATGTGAAAGTGAAAGTCACTCAGTTGTGTCCAACTCTTTGCGACCCCACAGATTATACAGTCCATGGAACTTTTCTAGGCCAGAATATTGGAGTGGATAGCCTTTCCCTTCTCCAGGGAATCTTCCCAACCCAGGGATAGAACCCAGGTCTCCCATATTTGCAGGTGGATTCTTTACTAGCTGAGCCACAAGTGAAGCCCGCACATGCATGTATTAATTCATTAATCAATCCATTAACCCTTACAACTATCCTAAAGGGTAGGGGCTATTATCAACCCAAATTGTGGAATGGAAACTGAGGCATAGAGAAGTGAGGAATCTTGCCCGGGATCACATAGCTAATGAGTGCCAAAGCTTGAAATCCAGTGCAAGCAATCTCTGGATTTTAGGTTCTGATTCACAGAAAGTGTTAGTTCAGTGAATTAAGATACAAGTAGGTGGGGCTTCCCTGATAGCTCAGTTGTTAAAGAATTCACCTGCAATGCAGGAGACCCTGGTTCAATTCCTAGGTCAGGAAGATCTGCTAGAGAAGGGATAGGCTACCCACTCCAGTATTTTTGGTCTTCCATTTGGGCTTCCCTGGGGGCTCAGAGGTTAAAGTGTCTGCCTGCAATGTGGGAGACCTGGGTTCAATCCCTGGGTTGGGAAGATACCCTGGAAAAGGAAATGGCAACCCATTCCAGTATTCTTGCCTGGAGAATCCCATGGACTGAGGAGCCTGGTGGACTACAGTCCACGGGTCGCAAAGAGTCAGACACGACTGAGCGACTTCACTTTCACTTTCACTTATGGCTCAGCTGGTAAAGAATCTGCCTGAAATGCGGGATACTTGGGTTTGATCCCTCTGTTGGGATGATCCCCTGGAGAAGGCAAATGCTACCCACTCCTGTATTCTGGCCTGGAGAATTCCATGGACTGTCTAGTCCATGGGGTCACAAAGAGTCAGACACAACTGAGCAACTTTCACTTCACTTCAGTAGTCTAGGTTCATCAAACATTACTGACTCCTCCGTTAAAGTTCAATTGTACCTTCTAATTTATCATCATATTTTATTTAGACTCCAGATTTTCTATTTCTTCTCAGATGATGCAAATTTCAGGAATAAGTTGAATATGAATAGTACTAATCTTATTAACATAATTTCAATTTTATACACCGACAAATTTATGTATTCAATTTGTCTTAAAAACCTAGATATTCTAAGAAATATTGTCTGCATCCTTTTAAAACCTTATCCATCACGTGAAAAATAATGAATATTTGAGTCTTCTCTTTACATAATAATTTCTGCTATTGACTTAGGCAACCAACTAACAAGTTATAGGCTTATCCTGTGCCAGTATGGTGCATAAGTAACAGAAATATTTAAAAAGTATGTAAGTCATAGCTTTGGCCCTAATAATCTGTAAGTTTAGAAAGATAAGACATTTACATCAGAGTCAGTTTTATGCAATTCTCAGCTTACAGTAATCCCCCCACTTCCCACCAGGAACAAGATCATTTGAATATTCTATACTATATAATTGAACTGCTAGAAATCAATCCATTTATTACAGTGCACCCTACGTCTTGCTCTTTACTTTTAAAGTAAAATTTATATCATCAGGAACTGAAGGATTTACATGGTTGTACACACACAGATAAAAATAAAATATAAATTCCCCTCTAATCTCAGTTCATATATTTTATATTTAGGCCTCTCCAACCTCTTCAGTGGCCCCCAAATATATGCTTGAAAACTGGATGCATGCCTTTAACACACACACACACACACATTCAAAGCACGAATCTCTCCAAATATTTAGGATGGCAAGTCCAAAATTCCTTTTTAAGACTTGCCTTTTGTAACCATGGAAATAATTCTGCTGCTGCTACTGCTGCTGCTGCTAAGTCACTTCAGTCGTGTCCGACTCTGTGTGACCCCAGAAATGGCGGCCCATTGGGCTCCACCATCCCTGGGATTCTCCAGGCAAGAACACTGGAGTGGGTTGCCATTTCCTTCTCCAATGCATGAAAGTGAAAAATGAAAGTGAAGTCGCTCAGTCCTGTCTGACTCAGCGACCCCATGGACTGCAGCCTACCAAGCTCCTCCGTCCATGGGAGTTTCCAGGCAAGAGTACTGGAGTGGGATGCCATTGCCTTCTCCAAATAACTCTGCAACAATCTCTAAATAATTTGCAATAAACATTGCAAAATGTTTCAGCATGATAGCTTACAGTGAATGATGTTGTTAGGGGAAACACAGTGATTGAAACCGCCCACCCTGGCCAAGCACCATAGTAACCGTTTGCATGAGTTGTTTTATGACAGGAGATCCTGATAAGGAATACAGAACTAATAAGCCACCACCAACTGGAGCTAATAAGCCACCACCAACCGGAAGAGTTTGGGAAAGGTTGAAAGGAGAAACCACGTGTCCGTCTACTTCCCAGAATCTCTCTCAATAGCATCCATCTTGGCTGAACGATGTGTGCACCACTAGGAAAGACTCTGAATTAGAATGATTGGCCAAAGACAACCCAGAAACTAATCCCATCACCATAAAACGGGACATTGCGAGCCACACTGCAGAGCAGTTCTCCTGGGTTCCCTTACTCTACTTCTCTCCACCCAGGTGCCCTTTCCCAATAAAATCTCTTGCTTTGTCAGTACATGTGTTTCCTCGGACAATTCATTTCTGAGTGTTAGACAAAAGCCCAGTTTCGTGCCCTGGAAGGAGTCCCCTTTCCCGAAACAATGTCGGATTCATGGTCTCCGAAAAAGAAAATTAGTTATTACAATAAATCAAAAGAATGTCTCAAAGTTGTAAAGACCTTACCAACCCACTCCCACAACTTACATTTTAAGATAACAGGATTAGAACTTAAAAATAAAAAGATCTCACCAGACCCTCTCCCATAATATACATTTTAAGATAACAGGAGTAGTCAGAAGCTTTTCAGAAAGGACAAACTGTCCTCAAGCAGGATACAATGCTGCTATATCCTTATATAATCCTTAGTACAGAGTTTAAACTGAGTTGTTTTGTTGTGTAATCATCAGATTTAAAGGGGAAAAAAAAATGTGACTAAGACTAAGGAAGGTAGTGGGGGGTGGGCAGTGGAAAGATGTTGGTCCTTTCCTCCTCCTTGAGAATTCCAGACCCCTATCTCCTCCTCGAGAACCCCAGACCCCTCTCTCCAATTTGGGGGCCATGGGCTTCTTATCAACCTACCTAGAAATTGACTCTCCCGTCCCCACTCCCCCTTTTCTTTCAGGAGAATCATGTTGCCAAGGGAAAGGGGCATTGTTTTCTTTCCATAACTACTTACTGCTGTTGAGGGGCATCATCCCTAAACTGTTGAGGCAACATATTCTCCTAACTCTCATATGGAGGGTCTCTGATCCAGGGGTCCCAAGTAATAATTGGAGGAGGCTGTGGCACTTGTAGGAGCCTGAACAACCATTTGTAACTTAAAAGCTTTCAGATGGTTAGAAACAAATCCAGTTACACAGTTACAGATGCAGGGAGCAAACAGTAAAAACAGAACAATTAGAATTATTATAATTAGGATAGTTTTCCACCATGGGGAGCTAGTTAACATTTCCCAAAGTGAGGTGACTGTGGCTTCAGGAGAATCCATAGCCTGAATCATTTTGTTCATGTGTTTAGTAGAGTGAGTAACATCAGTACTCATATATGGTATATATGTACAACATTAGATATTAATAATAGTACAACTTCCTCTTTGTGTGGCTGTTAGAATATCTAAGGCCAATCTGCTTTGTAAAACCACCTTTCTAATTTGTTTTTGTTCAGCATTAAGGGCTGAAATAGCTTTTTTAGAATCTTGTAAAGTCTGTTGAGTAAAGTTAATTAGAGCATCAATTCGTAGCACAACATCTGTAGTTGTGAAAGGAATGAATATTGCAGCCAGATAATCTTACCAGTGAAATACAGACTTTGCCCAGTGAGTTTTAAGGTGTGGCAGATTAGCAGTCTTCTCTGGAAGCTCTGAAAATATGAAGCCATGAGTAAAAGGTAAACCTAGTATGCATCCCCCTATCCAGTCAGTGGGAAGCCGTGCCCATGGTAAGAGCCACATATCCAGTAGGTCTCATTTGGAGCAAACCAGTGTGACTGAGGGATCCAGTCCCATGAGTTCCTGGCCAGACAAAAGGTAAAACTGAACTGGGATTAGAAAACAAAGGTATGAGTATGTTGCACATTTCTTGAGGCAAAAATCCCAATTGTTTCCAAAAATTATAATTAAGTTGTTGGCTAACTTCTGGGGATGGTTCTATTTGTTCCCAGCATATGGGATCATTAGATAGTAGACATCCCTTTTCAGAAGTTAGCCATATGATCTCATCCCATATTTGACAAACATCAGGTAGGAAACCACCAGATCAAGACCCATTTACCTTCTTATGTGCAGCAAAGTAGTCATTAAACCAAGATAATGCATAATCAAAATTGAAAGTCACTTTATGTCCATAGTTAACGTACAAAGTGTTACACCAGTCACATAGTTCGTTAATTAACAAATGTCATCAGATTAAAGATAGGCATAACACGTGATAGCTGTTGGTAAAATTATTCACAGAGTTGAAGAAAGTATTTTCTTTGAAATGGAGAAAACTACCATGGGAAGTTTTCAACTGATGAAGAGGGGAGTGCTCTGCAGACCCAGCAATTAGACTGATTGTGGAATGTAGCATAAGAATGAGCCAGGACAGGAAGGTGCTGTCTTAAGGGTCAAATGGCAGAATTGGGACTTTTGGAGTCAGCAGAAGCAGGTCCACTTAGATTATCAGGCCCATCTGAAAAGTAAAAGATGAAAGCATAAAAGATAAGGACATAAAATGACATTGTTTAGTTTTGGTCAGGGTGCCACTTTTTAACTCGTGTGTGTGCATCCAGGAATCAATTCCTGGCACCTTGACAGCTGTGGGAGAAGAAAGAATAACCTGTTAAGGGCCTTCCTAGAGGGGCTGGAGAGATTGCCCTCCAGATCCCAATGTATTTATCAGGACCTCAGTGCCTGTCTCAAATAGTGGCTTGTTGGACTCAGAGCCTGGATCAGGAGTCACCTTCTGGAGTTTCCATAATGTATGTTGAAAGGCTGAAAGCTGAGTCACATAGCTAATTCTAAGGCTTCAGGGTCTATAATAAAGTTTGTGCTTAAGCAGGGTCCTCCATAGATACACTCAAAGAGGGACAGTCCCTCCTTTCTAAGTGCAGTCTGAGCCCTCATTAAAGCTATGCATAGAACTTTAAGCCAATTGTCCCGAGTCTCTTGAGTTACTTTACATAGATGTCTCTTAATAATGCCATTAGCATTTTCTATCTTTTCTTAGAACTAACACCCCAAAAAGATGTCCTTTTCATTATAGGGGACTGGAATGCAAAAGTAGGAAGTCAAGAAGCACCTGGAGTAACAGGCAAATTTGGCCTTGGAATGTGGAATGAAGCAGGGCAAAGACTAATAGAGTTCTGCCAAGAAAATGTACTGGTCATAGCAAACACCCTCTTCCAACAACACAAGAGAAGACTCTACAGTGGACATCACCAGATGGTCAACAACGAAATCAGATTGATCATATTCTTTGCAGCCAAAGATGGAGAAGCTCTATACAGTCAGCAAAAACAAGACCAGGAGCTGACTGTGGCTCAGATCATGAACTCCTTAATACCAAATTCAGACTTAAATTGAATAAAGTAGGGAAAACCACTTGACCATTCAGGTATGAACTAAATCAAATCCCTTATGATTATACAGTGGAAGTGAGAAATAGATTTAAGGGCCTAGATCTGATAGATAGAGTGCCTGATGAACTATGGAATGAGGTTCCTGATATTGTACAGGAGACAGGGATCAAGACCATAAAGAAAAGAAATGCAAAAAAGCAAAATGGCTGTCTGGGGAGGCCTTACAAATAGCTGTGAAAAGGAGAGGTGAAAAACAGAGGAGAAAAGGAAAGATATAAGCATCTGAAAATGGAAATCCACTCCAGTATTCTTGCCTGGAGAATCCCATGGATGGAGAAGCCTAGTAGGTTACAGTCCACGGGGTCGCGAAGAGTCGGACACGACTGAGTGACTTCACCTCACCTCACCTCACCTCACCTCAAGCATCTGAATGCAGAATTCCAAAGAATAGCAAGAAGAGATAAGAAAGCCTTTTTCAGCGATCAATGCAAAGAAATAGAGAAAAAGAACAGATTGGGAAAGACTGGAGATCTCTTCAAGAAAATTAGAGATACCAAGGGAACATTTCATGCAAAGATGGGCTCGATAAAGGACAGAAATGGTATGGACCTAACAGAAGCAGAATATATTAAGAAGAGGTGGCAAGAATACATGGAAGAACTGTACAAAAAAAAGATCTTCACGACCCAGATAATCATGATGGTGTGATCACTCATCTAGAGCCAGACATCCTGGAATGTGAAGTCAAGTGGGCCTTAGAAAGCATCACTATGAACAAAGCTAGTGGAGGTGATGGAATTCCAGTTGAGCTCTTTCAAATTCTGAAAGATGATGCTGTGAAAGTGCTGCGCTCCATCTGCCAGCAAATTTGGAAAACTCAGCAGTGGCCACAGGACTGGAAAAGGTCCGTTTTCATTCCAATTCCAAAGAAAGGCAATGCCAAAGAATGCTC
>SJYT01019876.1:0-24836 GCA_006410635.1 Cephalophus harveyi | reverse complement strand
AGAGTTGGACTGTGAAGAAGGCTGAGCACCGAAGAATTGATGCTTTTGAACTGTGGTGTTGGAGAAGACTCTTGAGAGTCCCTTGGACTGCAAGGAGATCCAACCAGTCCATTCTGAAGGAGGTCAACCCTGGGATTTCTTTGGAAGGAATGATGCTAAAGCTGAAACTCCAGTACTTTGGCCACCTCATGCAAAGAGTTGACTCATTGGAAAAGACTCTGATGCTGGGAGGGATTGGGGGCAGGAGGAGAAGGGGACGACCGAGGATGCGATGGCTGGATGGCATCACGGACTCGATGGACATGAGTCTGAGTGAACTCCGGGAGATGGTGATGAACAGGGAGGCCTGGCGTGCTGCGATTCATGGGGTCACAAAGAGTCAGACACGACTGAGCGACTGAACTGAACTGAACTGAACTCTTTCACTTTCATCAAGAGCTTCTTTAGTTCTTCTTTGCTTTCTGCTATAAGGGTGGTGTCATCTGCATATCTGAGGTTATTGATATTTCTCCTGGCAATCTTGATTCCTGCTTGTGCTTCATCCAGCCTGGCATTTTGCATGATGTACTCTGAATATAAGTTAAATAAGCAGGCTGACAATATACAGCCTTGACATACTCCTTTCTGAATTTGGAACCAGTCCGTTGTTCCATATCTGGTTCTAACTGTTGCTTCTTGACCCACATACAGGTTTCTCTGGGGCAGGTAAGGTGGTTTAGTATTACCATCTCTTTAAAAATTTTCTACAGTTTGCTGTGATCCACGTAGTCTAAGACTTGGGGGTAGTCAATGAAGCAGACATTTTTCTGGAATTCTCTTGCTTTTTCTATGATCCAGTGGATGGTGGCAATTTGATCTCTGGTTCCTCTGCCTTTTCTAAATCCAGCTTGAACATCTGGGAGTTCTCAGTTAATGTACTATTGAAGCCTTGCTTGGAGAATTTTGAGCTTTGCTTTGCTAGCATGTGAAATGAGTGCAGTTGTGTGGTAGTTTGAACATTCTTTAGCATTGCCCTTCTTTGGGACTGGAATGAAAACTGATCTTTTCTAGTCCTGTGGCCATTGCTGAATTTCCAAATTTCAAAATTTAACGGTCTACTGAGTGCAGCACTTTCACAGCATCATCTTTTTGGATTTGAAATAGCTCAGCTGGAATTCCATCACCTCCATAAGAAACTTATATGCCAAAGTAAAAGGCCCCTGAAGAACACAGGTGACGTGATTAGCTCTGTGATCTAGTTAGACCATTCTGGAAACCAGTATGAAGGGTGGTTTGTGGTCAGGGTGGTATTGGAAAAGACAAAAGTTCAAACTGACATAAAGGGGCTTTGTGAGATAACAGTGTAAATCCAATATAAAATAAAATTTTTTTAAGTTAAAACAACAAAAAATGAGTGTGTGTGTTGCAAGAATCCAGATGAGGGTCAATGGATTTACCAGGATAGGAATAGAAGTGAGGGGGTTGTTACCCAGAATGAGAAGAGAATGGACCCAGGAGGCCAGGATCACTACCTAGGTTCTGGCTTAGGTGACTAGCCCGCTGGAGGTGTTAGTTACTGAAATAAGGAATGAGGAAGACTAGATTTAGGTGAAGAGAGGGTGGAGATTGGAGCACAGAAGGGAACATTTCAACAGTGGTAAGCTATTTTCTCTAAAGGAAAAAAGATGTCAGTAACACCACTACTAATTTCCTAACTATTCTTTCTCTCACCTTTAAGTCATTTTGCAGCCCATTTCTTTCAAATATCCAGATTCACAAATGCCCCTTTCCTCTATCAGAAAACAGCAGCTTCCACCAGTTACAAGGAGTTCATTCAGTTTTTAATTACTTCATTATAAAAATACATATAATGTAACAATGACTTGCAAGGTACTTGTGAACCTGGGAAAGAAAAGTAAGGAAAACATAACTGGTTTCCCCTCATACGGCTTATGTTCCAGCAGAAGCCAAATAAATTAGCCTACCAATTATAAACCAGGTAACTTATTTCACAAAACTTTGAAGGCATATAAAGTAGTACATGGCTAGTAACTGAAGAGGGTGGGGGGTGGTGGTGGTATTCCACTTAAGTTTATACAAGTTTTAGCAGATCTGTGAACTTTTTAATGTTTGCTTGTACACTTGACAGAAATGGTAGGGACCTAACAGCAGCAGAAGATATTAAGAAGAGGTGGCAGGAATATGCAGAAGAGCTGTACAAAAAAGATCTTCACGACTCAGATAATCACGATGGTGTGATCACTCACCTAGAGCCAGACATCTTGGAATGTGAAGTCAAGTGGGCCTTAGGAAGCATCATTATGAACAAAGCTAGTGGAGGTGATGGAATTCCAGTTGAGCTATTTCAAATTCTGAAAGATAATGCTGTGAAAGTGCTGCACTCAATCTGCCAGCAAATTTGGAAAACTCAGCAGTGGCCACAGGACTGGAAAAGGTCAGTTTTCATTCCAGTCCCAAAGAAAGGCAATGCCAAAGAATGCTCAAACTACCATACAGTTGCACTCATCTCACACACTAGTAAAGTAATGCTCAAAATTCTCCAAGCCAGGCTTCAGCAATACGTGAACCGTGAACTTCCTGATGTTGAAGCTGGTTTTAGAAAAGGCAGAGGAACCAGAGATCAAATTGCCACCATCTGCTGGATCATCGAAAAAGCAAGAGAGTTCCAGAAAAGCATCTATTTCTGCTTTATTGACTATGCCAAAGCCTTTGACTGTGTGGATCACAATAAATTGTGGAAAATTTTGAAAGAGATGGGAATACCAGACCACCTGACCTGCCTCTTAAGAAACCTGTATGCAGGTCAGGAAGCAACAGAACTGGACATGGACCAACAGACTGGTTCCAAACAGGAAAAAGAGTACGTCTAAGCATCTTGCTTACAACGCAGGAGACCTGGTTTCAATCCCTGTCAGGAAGATATCCTGGAGAAGGAAATGGCAACCCATTCCAGTACTCTTGCCTGGAAAAATCCCATGGACGGAGGAACCTGGTAGGCTACAGTGCATGGGGTTGCAGAGAATCAGATATAACTGAGCAACTTCACTTTCACTTTATTTAACTTATATGCAGAGTACATCATGAAAAATGCTGGGCTGGAGTAAGCACAAGCTGGAGTAAGCACAAGCTGGAATCAAGATTGCCAGGAGAAATATCAATAACCTGATATGCAAATGATACCACCCTTATGGCAGAAAGTGAAGAGGAACTAAAAAGCCTCTTGATGAAAGTGAAAGAGAAGAGTGAAAAACTTGGCTTAAAGCTCAACATTCAGAAAACGAAGATCATGGCATCTGGTCCCATCACTTCATGGGAAATACACTGGGAAACAGTGGAAACATTGTCTAACTTTATTTTGGGGGGCTCCAAAATCACTGCAGATGGTGATTGCAGCCATGAAATTAGAAGACGGTTACTCCTTGGAAGGAAAGTTACGACCAACCTAGATAGCATATTGAAAAGCAGAGACATTACTTTGCCAACAAAGGTCTGTCTAGTCACGCCTATGGTTTTTCCAGTGGTTATATATGGATATGAGAGTTGGACTATAAAGAAAGCTGAGCACGGAAAAATTGATGCTTTTGAACTGTGGTGTTGGAGAAGACTCTTGAGAGTCCCTTGGACTGCAAGGAGATCCAACCAGTTCATCCTAAAGGAGATCAGTCCTAGGTGTTCATTGGAAGGACTGATGTTGAAGCTGAAACTCCAATACTTTGGCCACCTCATGTGAAGAGCTGACTCATTGACAAAGACTCTGATGCTGGGAGGGATTGGGGGCAGGAGGAGAAGGGGACGACAGAGGATGAGATGGTTGGATGGCATCACCAACTTGATGGACATAGGTTTGGGTGGATTCCGGGAGTTGGTGATGGACAGGGTTGTCTGGCATGCTGCGGTTCAGGGGGTCGCAAAGAGTCGGATACAACTAAGCGACTGAACTGAACTGTACACTTGCACCAGGAGGTGTGGAGGGGGAGCTCAGATGCTCAGTGGGGTCGGTGACCCCTACAAAGTTAGCAGCCACTCTACCCTTCAATTTTATCTGGGTACCATGAAACATAAACTTCTGAGTAACAAGGCTGCGTCTAAGGGGAGAGCCAGGAGCCTGGCAGTACTGGTCCACAGACAATGCCCTTACTTGTATTCTTACAAGTATACACTTAGAAGTATACTTACAGACAACAAAAGGGATCAATCTTCTGACCTGAGAAGACAACGTGGTGATTAACTTTTTAAAAATCCACTTAATCAGAATAGATCGTGGGATGGTCTAAGCCTCCATCCCTGGGGACGTCCTAGCACGTGCCCGGCGTCGGAACGCGGAAGGAGCGGCATTCGGCCCTGGCAGACGCGGTTCCCCGCCGGAAGGAACAGACTGCTCCGAGCTCCGCCTTTTAGATCTGGCCCAGAGAGAAGTAACGCACGGTCTCCAAGTCCGGGCCAGGTTTTCAAAGCATCGAGACGGAAGTACAGCGGGCCGGAAGTTTCAGGGCCTGCACCGGGACCCGAGCGGGGAGGGGGGAGGAGCAAGGCTCAGGGTGGGAATGGCGGCTCAGATTCCCATTGTGGCCACCACGTCCACTCCGGGGATAGCCCGGAACAGCAAGAAGAGGCCGGCCAGTCCTTCCCACAACGGCAGCAGCGCCGGGGGCTACAGCGCCGGCAAGAAGAAAAAGGTGTCTGCCTCCGGCTTTGCGCAGGTACGCTGTCACTCGCCTAATCTGCGCGTGCGCGGAAGCCCCTCCCACCCCCCCGGCCGGTCCAAGGGGCTCGAAGGCGCATGCGCGGGCCCGAGTGGGTGGGGCTCAGTGAGGCTGGGCGTTTCGTGTGGGCGGGGCCATACAGTCACACCTCTTTGGTAGATGCGGTCTCTGGTGCAAGTGAAACTTTTTTCCGCACCCTCTTACTTTGCCAACGTAGGGTTTGATTAAAGAACCACCCGCGTTGCATTGTCCTGAAGGAGAACAGGAGAGGTGGGGAGGTTGTTATTGCCTTAATCGTAGGGCCACCTCTTCCCGTCGAAGTCTCTTTTGGAGCGAGGCTCCGGACTTCTCCTTAATGTGAGTTTCAGTTAAGCAGAAGTTCGCGTGTGTCTCGCCTTGGTCCTTTCTTCAGACATTTACCAGATGCCTGTGAGGTGCAGAGCGCCCTAATGAACGGTGTGGAGGAATATAAAGATGTATTGCTACGGATGGTTTCCCTCATCCTCAGGAAAGTGCTTTTTTGACCTTTAGTTTCCCTGCCCCAGAGTGGGTTTGGTCTTACCTCATGGGGTTGTTATGAGGATTCAATGAGATCATGGTCGTAAAGCTCTTGAGCACAGCGCCTGGCACGACTTCACCGCATCTGGGCGATCCGGGCTCCACGACTCCAGAAAAGTATTTGCAACACAAGAGTAGCTTGGTTAGATAAGTGTTTTTCTTGGCTCCTGTATTTTATTTAAAGCCGCAAGAGAGCAAAGATGGAGTGTGTTACTTTGTGCTCTCGAACACAAGGTGTAGCATCCTTCACCCAGAAGGATAGTCTAGCGATATTAGCTGTCTATGGTTTTCTCCATTAGTAATTGGTAGTGCACTTTTTTCCTTTTAAAATATTTATGTATGATTTGCATACAGTGACAATCTTAAGAGTATAGACCAGTGACTTTACATATGTACCCACCTATGTAGCCACCATCTAGATTAGGATAGAGAGCATTTCTAAGAGCCCCAGAATATTCCTTGGTGACCTTTCCAGTTGGTACTTTCTTCCCTCCCAGCTGGAGGTAATTGCTACTCTGACTTCTCCCACCATAGACTGACTTTGCCTTTTTGAGCAGAATGTAAATGGAATCATACAGAGCATAGGGCTTCCCTGGTGGTTCAGACGGTGAAGAATCTGGCTGCAATGCAGGAGACCTGGGTTTGATCCCTGGGTTGGGAAGATCCCCTGGAGAAGGGAATGGCAAGCCACTCCAGTATTCTTACCTGGAGAATCCCATGGACAGAGGAGCCTGGTGAGCTGCAGTCCATGGGTCACAAAGAGTCGGACACTACTGAGTGACTAACACTGTTTCTTTTCTTACAGAGCGTATTCTTTTGTGTGTGTTTGGATTTCTCTGTGAAACAGTGTTTTTGAAACAGTATTTCCCCATTTCCTTCTCCAGGGGATCTTCTTGACCCAGGGATTGAACCCAAGCCTTCTGCGTTGGCAAGCGGGTTCTTTACCACGGAGCCACCAGGGAACTAAAGTATAAGAGTTCTTTACATATTCTTGGCTGGAAGAGGAAATGGCAATCCACTCCAGTGTTCTTGCCTGGAGAATCCCATGGACAGAGGAGCCTGGTGGGTTACAGTCCAAGGGGTTGCAAAGAGTCAGACACGACTGAAGTGACTTAGCATGCATACACTAGCACGCACGGAGTTCTCGGCCAGATATATGCATTGTGAGTACTTTCTCCCAGTGTGTGCTCAGTGCATTTTGATATCCAGCTGTGCCAAGACCAAAGAATGTAGTCAGTACCTATTGAGATGGAGATTGTCTTGACCCAAGGTAGCACTGCTCATCAACTCCTACCACAACAGCCAGCTTCAGAAAGTGGATGAATGCCTTCCAAATGGGGGAATTTCCCATAACCCCACTGGGTGGACATCACAACCTTGCTGGTCTTAGAGCTCTCAGTAATGGGAAGGGCTGCCTAGGTTCTTCCTGTGGGTCTCCCCTATCTCAGCAGCCTCTGCCCTTTCTTGGGCTGGAAAGAGAAGGGCATTCCCAGGAATAGTGACTTCTTTGTTCACCTCTCCCTGGCTGGTGTTTAACTAATGAGGTGGATAGCCAGTTACCTGACTCCCACCCTCAGTATCTCATGAAGGAAAAAAAAAATGTCTTCTGTCTCCAGAAGTCTTAGATTTCCCCCCTGTTCTAACATAGCACCAGGGCTTTCCAAATGGCTCACTGGTAAAGAATCTGCCTGCAAGGCAGGAAATGGGTTCAGTCCCTGGATTGGAAAGATCCCCTGGTGGAGGGCATGGCAACCCACTCCAGTATTCTTGCCTGGACAATCCCCATGGACAGAGAAGCCTGGTGGGCTACAGTCCATGGGGTCACAAAGAGTCAGACACGACTGAGCAATTAAACCACCACCAACAACAACATAACATTGCATCCTCGTTCCCTGGTCCTCAGCAAATGTAGGCGTTAGCACAGTGCTGCCCTGAGGGCTGCCTGGAATCTTCCTAAATTGTCCTCAGCCTTCAGTTATGTTTCTGTTGAGTTCAGTCAGCAAGTATTTATATCTGTTCTGTCTCCAGCAGTATGCTTAAGTTATTTCAGAGGATTATCGCTTGTCCCTGGCTTCCCAAAATCCTTCCAGGAGGAGAGAATGACCTACATATATTATAGTAGTTTTCTTCTGCTATCATAACAGATGACCACAAATTCTGTGGCTTAGATAACACAGTTATCAGTTTATCAAATCCCATGATAAACTGGTTTATCAGTTTATCATGGGATAAACTGATAACTGATAAACTGGTTTATCAGTTCCTGGTTTTGTAGGTCAGAAGTCCAGGCACAACAAGATAGGTTTGGTTCTCTGATCCCTGAAATCAAAGTGTCGGCTGGGCTGGTTTGTTGGGTAGATGCTCTGAGGGAGGATCTTTTTTGAGCCTTATTGAGATCGTTGGCAGAGTTCAGTTCTTTGCAGTGATAGGACTGAGGTCCCTGTCCCCTGACTGTCAGTTCGTCCCCGTCCACGTTCCTTGGCGCACAGTCTCCTCCATCTTTGAAGCCAGCTGTTGAGAATCTCTTTTGTGTCTAATCCCTCTCACTCCTCGAACGTCTCTCACTTCTCTTGTCTCTGACTCTGAGCTCAGCTTTAAAGAGCATATGTGATTAGGGCAGGCCCACCAGGGTAGTCTCCTTTAAGATCAGCTGACCTGAGACCTTAATTTTATTTCAAATATAAGATATACGTTGCATTTCCCTTCAAAATATCACAGATCCCTTCACAGTGGTACATACATTAGCATTTGCCTAAAAATGGGGTCAAGGTGTGTATACACCAGAGACCTGGAATCTTAAGGGCCATCTCTGAATTCTACCTGTCATGTATCTGAAATGGGAAAATCTCATCATTTCTAAAAAATGCCCCAAAGCGAGTTATGGGTCTTTTCTGGTATTGGTGCCTTAGTGGTGGGACACAGGAAGATGAAGACTCAGAGCCAGAGATGCTCACCAGAGAAGGAGAGGTGGAGAGAAGAGGGACTAGAAGCGGCCTTTGAGGAATGGACGGTTTGACTGGGGAAGGCCTTCCAGAGTTGGAGCTATGCCCAAGTGTCAGGATGCTCAAAGTGTCATCAGTGGGAAATGAGTGTTTTTCTATATAAATGATCATAGTTACTGAGTTAAAAGGGACTTTACAGATCTTTCAGTATCTTAAATTTCCCTACTTCAGTCATTT
Source organism: Cephalophus harveyi (assembly GCA_006410635.1). Taxonomy (NCBI): domain Eukaryota; kingdom Metazoa; phylum Chordata; class Mammalia; order Artiodactyla; family Bovidae; genus Cephalophus; species Cephalophus harveyi. The sequence goes on along the minus strand of SJYT01019876.1, from coordinate 16,396 downwards.
CAGCTATTTTGTGTCTTAAAAAAAAAAAAAAAAAAACAGCGTCTGTTAACCTTTCATGGGATTTGAAAATTTACAAAGGACACTCACATAGGCATTAGAGTGCTTTTTGAAATTAATGAAAATAACTTGATGAATTCTTAAGGTGGGTTTTACTTTTCCAGAAGGTGCATGCTTTTTCTGAAGTGAAATTGAATGCATGGATGAAATATAAAGGGCTTACTGCTTGGAAATTCTCAGGGGTTGAAGGGAGTATTTTTGACCTAAAAGTATTTGGAGCAAAGCATTTATAGATGTCTCATTTATGTCAGCCATGTAAAGTGTGATATTAAATACTTTGAGTACTAAAGCAGTTTTGTTTTATTATTTCATCAAGATAAATCTTTAGTTCAGCAGAAATCATTAGTGTTTGTGCTTCTAAGTAGTACATCTGTCACAAAACTACAATTCTTCTGTTTGGATTTAGATTTTCAGTGTAATTAATATATTTATTGATTACTTACATTATAATTTGGAAAGTGCCACCTCCCATCCATTTTGGTCCTGATACTTTGAAAATGGCAAGTGTTAAGTTGGGTTGGAAAACAGATACACTGTGCTGAAGTGAAAGAAATCGTGATGAATAATAATAGTTACATTTATTGGGTACGTACTATGTATATCAAGTACTGTTCTAAGTATTTTCTAATTGCTATCTCATTTAATTCTCAGAACAACCCTCTGAGAATTGTTATTCTACAGATAAAAAGACAGACGCATAGAGAGGTTAAGTAACTTTTCTGTGGTCACACAGCTGACAAGTGATAGAGTGGATACTGAGACACAAACGGACTACCCAGCATCTACATTCCTTTTCTTGACTGCCTGTCTTAACATCACTCTCACTGCACTATATCTGAGAAGATATAATTAGATCTCTAATATAACCATATCCCAGGTGCAGAGAAACGCTTTGGGGTGGGGGGAAGATTTTATTAGATCAATACAGGGCATTTTTTAAAATTGGAGGAGAATTGCTTTACAGTATTGCCTTAGTTTCTGCTGTACAACAACGTGAATCAGCTATTTGTTGTTAAGTTGCTAAGTTGTGTCTGAATCTTTGCAACCCCATGGACTGCAGCACGCCAGGCTCCCCAGTCCTTCACTCTCTTCTGGGGTTTGTTTAACTTCATGTCCATTGATGCAGTGATGCTATCTAACCATTTCATCCTCTGCCGCCCCCTTTTCCTCCTGCCCTCAATCTTTCCCAGCATCAGGGTCTTTTCCAGTGAGTTGGCTCTTTGCATCAGGTGGCCAAAGTATTGGAGTTTCAGCTTCAGCATCAGTCCTTTCAATGAATATTCAGGGTTGATTTCCTTTAGGATTGACTGGTTTGATCTCCTCGCAGTCCAAGGAACTCTTAAGGGTCTTCTCCAACACCACAACTTGAAAGCATCAATTCTTTGGCTCTCAACCCTCTTTATGGTCCAACATTCATATCCATACATGACTACTGGAAAAAAATCATAGCTTTGACTAGATGGACTTTTGTCAACCAAGTAATGTCTCTGCTTTTTAACATGCTTTTTAATCAGCTATAAGTATACATACATCTCCTCCCTCTTGAGCTTCCCTCCCACTCCTACCCCTATCCCACCCCTCCAGATCATCACAGAGCACCTGAGCTGAGCTCCCTCTGTTATACGGTAAATTCCCACTAGCTGTCTATTTTACATATGGTAGGCTATGTGTATATGTGTGTTAGTCACTCAGTCGTGTCTGACTCTTTGTGGCCCCATGGACCTCTGTCCATGGGATTCTCCAGGAAAGAATACTGGAGTGGATTGCCATTCCCTTCTCCAGGGGATCTTTCTGACCCAGGGATCCAACCCAAGTCTCTTGCATCTTTAACACCAAGCCACCAGGGAAGTCCCATGGTAGTCTACATATATGTCAATGATACTCCCTTGATTCATCCCACCCTCTCCTCCCTCTGTGTCCGCAAGTCCTTCTCTATGAGTACAGGACAGTTTATATTTTCCAAGTGGCTATTCAGGTCAATAAAATCTCCAGAGAAACCTAATTGACCTACAGACTAATTGGTTACCTAATTAGGTAGTAGGTTACCTAATAGGCTGATTTATGATGATGACGCAGTTATCATGACATCTATATAAGTTGAGAGGCAACAGTTGCCTCTTTAGAAGGCTAGTGCAGCGTACAGGAGACAGGAGACTCTTCTGTCATTGGAGGCAGCTTGAGAACACTATACTGGCTTGCTTTATTCATTTAAGAAAGTAATCATTCTACCTCACCTTTCAGAAAAATCATATTGTTAGTTTTCTTTTTTCTATTTTTAAAGTGGCCGTAAAACACCAGCCAGTCTTCTTCCCCCACAACTATAATTTGTGTTTTCTATGTGTAGATACAGGTTTTCATAAACTGTATCTGGTGTATAACATTGTGGGCCCTGCTTTCCGCTTAGCATTGTTTCTTGGCCCTTTCTCTGTGTTGATAGTCTTCACAAGGAATTAAGTGCTCTTACTTAATTGACTTGATTGGGTGTTAGATTGCATCTCACGTTTTTGCTGTTTCAAGTAATAACCCTACAGTAGCCCTGCAGTTGTAGACTAGGCTCAGGTGTTTGAATCTAGGTTACTATTAGATAAATGTAACTGGGCGTTGGGTTCTTACATGATAAGACAGAGGACATTTGTCTCTCTCTGTGTAAACACAGAGAGAAGGCCCCAGTTACCTTTCGGTCGGAGTCAGGACCCTGCGAGCTGCCCTGGAGACTTGAAGCTGTGTGTCTGGGATCTCCAGGCAGGCGAGCTGGGGCCTGGCTGATTCTGAAGTCACTTAGGGGTCGTCAGGTGTTCCTTTGTTGGCGGGTTGGGTTTCTCTTCCTTGGGATTTCAGTTCAGTCGCTCAGTCGTGTCCCCTGCGACCCTATGCACTACAGCACACCAGGCTTCCGTGTCCATCACCAACCAAGTCCCGGAGCTTGCTCAAACTCATGTCCTCTGTCGTCCCCTTCTGCTCCTGCCTTCAATCTTTCCCAGCATCAGGGTCTTTTTAGCTCTTTTTGTGTTGCAAAGAGTGGACACCTCTTAGGGCCAGGCATCACTTCTTTCCTGATCGCAGGGCGGTCATGTCTTCAACAGTTCAGCTCCTAAAATCTCTTAGCGTTAACAATGGTCCAGTGTTGTGTATTCATCGCAGCCCTGCCTCCCGGACTCGATCCTCCCCTGGATGGAAGGTCTGTCCCTCTCATCTCGTTGCTAACAGACCCAGGCGTCCAGCTTGGCAGAAGCCCAGGGGAAGGGAAGACCGAGGGTGGAGTACCACAGAGGGTGGGTTTAAAGGGGAAAGAGAAGCAGAGCACCCAGCCCTGGGCCCAGAGCCACGTGTTCTTTGCACCTGCTCAGAGAGGGAAGCCTGCCGTCGCTGTTTCAGGGTCAGGAAGCGGCCCTGGGTCGACGGTGGCCCAGTTGGTGTCAGGATGGTGTCCTTTCCTGTCCCCGCCTCAGCTGCTGGAGGTCTGGCCTGCGGACTGGGAAGCGGCGAGGAAAAGGTGATCAGACAAACAGGAGGGCTCGGTTGGTTTTGGAGTCGGGGCTGGAGCGCCGCCTTGTCAGTCTCTTCCTGCTGCTGGAGCGGCCGGCGCCGGGGCCCCCACCCTCTCCTCCCACTGCCTCCCTCCCTCTGGCCGCTGTCTGTCTCCCAGGTGGGGTCCCTGCCCTCCCAACCCACGTGGGCTGCAAAGCACCTGTGTTCCTCAGCAGCCCAAGTCCAGCGAGGCATTCCTGCCGCATCCTCCTGGGCCTCCCAGGACTTGGGAGCAAACAACCCTTATCGAAGGGATGTTCTGTGTTCCCTCCCAGGATTTCACTGTGCGCCCAGCACCCCTGAGCCTCCCCACTTAGGAGTCGGGGGCTTCCCAGGTAAGAAAACCTGCTGCCATTGCAGGAGATATAAGAGACTAGGGTTTGATCCTTGGGTTGGGAAAACCCCTGGAGCAGGGCATGGCATCCCACTCCAGTAGTCTCGCCTGGAGAATCCATGGACAGAGGAGCCTGACAGGCTACAGTCCACGGGGTCGCAGAGTCAGGCAGGGCTGATGCAGCTTAGCACACACCACACACACTTCTGGTGCAGAAGAAAAAGCTGATGCCCCTCCTGAGGACGGTGCCCTGCGAGCCAGGCATGTTCATGGATGGTTCTGGAATTACCAGCAGGCCCTCTGGGCCTGGTTCTGCATTGCTCTCTAGTATCTCCTCTTTGCTTCTGAGCAGTTCCATTTGTTTCTTTTCTCCCAGGTGGAAACAGCATTATGTAAGCAGTCATTTTCTTTATGAAAAACTCAGTGAAGTTGAATCTTAAAGGGGATCTGGCCCCAAGAAACCTCTTTCACATTCCATCTGTTTTTCTCGAGTTGGCCCCAGCTGGCTGGGCTTTTCTGGTCTGACCTGATGCTCACCATGTAGTTCTTAGAGTTGTTTTTCTCTCTCTCCCTTAACATGGGCCGCCCTATAGGCCCTATGTCCTGGCAGTCCACACCCCCGGCCTGCTCCTCGCTAGTGTCGTGACCCCCAAAAGCAATGCCCTGCCCGTTAGCAGCACTCGCCAGTCCCCTGTCCTGCCAGCTCCTGACAACCCCTGACCTACTCTCTATCTCTGTGAATTTGACTACTCTAGGTGCCTCAGCTAAATGCAGCCATACAATAGGTGCCCTTCTGTGTCTGGCTTCTTTCAGTTAGCATAATATACTCAGGGTTTATCCATGTTGTACCATATATCAGTACTTCGTTCCTTCTTACAACTGTAGAATATTCCACTGTATGGATGAACCTCATTTTGTTTATGCGCTCATTGGTTGATGGATATTTAGGTTGTTTGTACTTTGGGGCTATTATAAATAATGCTTCTATGAATATTTATGTATGAGTTTTTGCATAAACATTTGTTTTTAATTCTCTTAGGTAAGTACCTAGGACTTGAATTATTAGGTCATATGATAATTCTGTGCTTAACTTTTGAGGACCCACCGGACTGTTTTTCAAAGTAACTGCACCTTTGTACATTCTCACGAGCAGTGTGTGAGGATTCTAGTTTCTCCACATCCTCACCAACATGTTATTATGCCTTTGAGTAGAGCCATCCTGGTGGGTATGGAGTAATATTTCACTGTGGTTTTGATTTATATTCCCCTAATGACTGATGGCAATGGCAACCCACTCCAGTGCTCTTGCCTGGAAAATCCCATGGATGGAGGAGCCTGGTGGGCTGCAGTCCATAGGGTGGAGAAGAGTTGGACACGACTGAGCGACTTCACTTTCACTTTTCACTTTCATGCATTGGAGAAGGAAGTGGCAACCCACTCCAGTGTTCTTGCCTGGAGAATCCCAGGGACGGGGAAGCCTGATGGGCTGCTGTCTCTGGGGTCGCACAGAGTAGGACACGACTGAAGCGACTTAGCAGCAGCAGCAAGGACTGATGATGCTGAGCAAATTGTCCAGGGTTGGCTGGTGGGAACCTCTTCAAACTGAGTCTTGTGTCTTTTACTTTACCTGTGGCATTTTTCGAGTGCCATGATGGACTGAACTGTGTTCATTCAAGATTCATTTGTTAAAAGCCTAACCCCCAGCATGCCTCAGAAAGTTACTGTATTTGGAAATAGGGCCATTAGTAGTTAAGGTTAAATGAAGTCATAGGGTGGAGCCCTAATCCGATTTGACTGGTGTCCTCATAAGAAGAGGGAGGCTGTCATAGGGGCGTGTATACACAGTCAGAAGAGTCATCCACAAATCAAAGAGATCAGTCTCAGGAAAACCCAGCCCTGCTGACATCTTGATCTTGAACTTCCAGTCTCTAGAACCTTAAGAAACTAAATTTCTCTTATTTAAACCACCCAGTCTGTGGTATTAATATTTTGTTACACGGCCCTAGCAAACTGATACAAGTGATTTCTTACCTTCTGGCACCAAAAACTCATGATATACTTTCTTGCCCCAGTCCTGGAATCAGCCGTTTCTTCAAAGATCGCTTGTTCTTGGAGAACAGTACTTGGAAACTAGGATCTGAGCACTGGTGTGCCTGTTGTGTGTTAACTAATAGAAGATGCACAATGTGAAAGTGGTGAATAAAGCTTTATGTGGGGTAAAATGAGGTCCGCAGCCTGGGAGACAGCACCTCAAAGAGCTTTGAGAAACTGCTCCAGAGAGGTAGTGCTGCTGCTGCTAAGTTGCTTCAGTCGTTTCTGACTCCGTGCGACCCCATAGACAGCAGCCCACCAGGCTCCCCTATCTCTGAGATTCTCCAGGCAAGAACACTGGAGTGGGTTGCCATTTCCTTCTCCAGTGCATGAAAGTGAAAAGTGCAAGTGAAGTCGCTCAGTCGTGTCCGACCCTTAGCAACCCCATGGACTGTAGCCCACCAGGTTCCTCTGCCCATGGGAGTCAATAAATAAGATTTTGGTGAGGAGGAGTTCCATGCAATCAAATGCTTATCTTACAAAAGGTTCTCCTCTAGTCAAGAGGAGCTGATGTCACAATGAAGGGATTTAGTGTTTTTGTAGATAGGAGGAGGTGCAAGGATTGGGACCATGAACTCAGTTCCTGAAAATACGTATCTAAGGAGCTGTCCACCAGTCCTCCTGGAGCACAGAGGGCCTTGCTGCTGTTCTCTACCCAGAACTCCCTTCAGGGCCCGTGTAGCCGCAGCAGCATGGGGTTCAATCCTCGGCAGAGGCAGATGGCAAATGCCCTTGGCAAGCCGATTTGCAGTTGACATGTTCATTGTTTTTAGCCATCTCCATGGAAAAAATTAGGAAATGTGGGGGGTCATGCGTGTGAGTGTGTGTATGACTGTCCCCCATGCCCCTGTATCCATTTCTTTATTATTATTATTATTTTAATTTTGGCTGCCCTGGGTCTTCATTTCAGCATGTGGACTCTCTCTAGTGGTGATGTGCAGGCTTCTCTTGTTGCAGAGCATGGGCCCTAGAGCACGCAGGTTTCAGGAGCTGCAGCTCGCGGACTCTCTAGTCGTGGCCTGTGGGCTTAGTCGCTCTGTGAAATGCGGGATCTTAGTTCCCCAACCAGGGATCGGACTCACGTCCTGTGCATTGGAAGGTGGATTCTAAACCCCTGGACCACCAGGGAAGTCCCCATCTCCATGTTTATCTTTCTATCTGTATGTTAAACTCATGAATTCATATCACTAACCTGTGATTTCAGTCCAGTAGCACGCGATTCATTCTAGCTGTCCCTCTTCCTTATTTACCTCATCTTAGAACGCATATTAAGTAGTTTCAGAACTATTAACCTGTACTCTTGGGAGAAACAAACCTCCCAATTGTTCATGGTTCTTTTTGCCTCTCACCTTGAGTTATATGTTCGGAATACTGTGTTCATATTAACGTTATTTCTCCCTTTCTCCCTTTTAGTGTGTCTGTGTTATTCACTCAAACCTCAGGTTGATTTGGTTTCTTGTTTGCATTCCATTTTTTCTGTCTGCTGCCCCATGCTTGTTGGATTTGTCTATTTGTATGTGAAACTTTAACATGCCTCAAAAGGTCAAAACTACAGACAGCTATACTCGGAGATGTTTGCTCCTCTTTTACTTCCACCCTGTTCCCTTGCACCCGCAGGTAATCAAACCCAGTCATTTCTGAATTAGCCTTCCTGTGTTTCTTTGGGTTTGGCTGCTGCTTCCCATCCAGAGGCAATTCCTTACGTCAAACCCTTGAACATATGCATCTCAAAAACGGATGCTGACAGAGTTATGCTGCATTGTCTTGTAACTTAACTCCAATCAGTTAATCAGCCAGTGATTATTTGGTGCTTCTCTGTGCTAGGTGTTGGGTTAGACGCAGGCACGGAAGACTGGGCCAGTTGGTGAAGCCGGATGTTCAGGCCCCTGTGCTTTCTCACTCTCGGATCGGCCCCTCTCCTCATCTGTTCACCTCTCTCCTCTGTGTCTCCTTGTTCCAGTCTGTCGTTCCCTGCCTGTTTCACAAAGCTGCTATCGTTTCATTGACTACTTGCATGCTAAGTCGCTTTAGTCATGTCTGACTCTCTGCAACCCTATGGACCGTAGCCCACCAGGCTCCTCTGTCCATGGGATTCTCCAGGCAAGAATATTGGAGTGGGTTGCCATTTCCTACTCCACATACAAATAGACAACCCAGGGATTGAACCCAGGTCTCTTATGTCTTCTGCGTTGGCAAGTAGGTTCTTTACCACTTGCACCACCTGGGAAGCCCTTCATTGACTAATCAAGACTTAAATACAGCTGTTACTTATGTATCCAATTTATGATATTACTCTTAAAAATAGTCAACACAAAATAGCATTGACAACTGGCCAAAACTACACAAGGTAATGTTGGTTACTGATTAAATGTGATGGGAAAAAAAATCAAAGCTCCATCAAATTGGGTCTCCCAGGACACATATATTAATACCCACAGAAATTTTAGGACCGTGAAGGAAAAATCACAAGGGTAATAGAAGTTAGTTACATACAAAATGCTAGATCTTATCTTTCTTGTAAAATTAAAACTGACATGAGCTAATCCCAACGGAAATTTTTATGAAGCATAAATAAAAAATGGAAAACACTGAAGACCATTTATGCTGGCAGAAAATGACTCCATGGGTTTGGGGACCAGAAAATACAAAATACAGGAGGGAGGGGGAGTGAGAGGGGAGGCTGGAGAGGAGGCCAGCATTTGTGCCTGATCCCAAGGGTGGTGGGAAGCCCTGGGCAGCTGTCAACGGGACAGACATCAAACTTACATCTAACAGTGTGTGGCTGAGTGTGCTGCAGAGAACAGAGTGTGCCTCAGGCCTCCTCTGAACCCCAGAGCTGAGGAAGGGCCAGATAAAGGAAGGACTGTGGGAGGGAGGGGTGGAAAGGAGAAGAAAGAGAACTATGGCTACAAATGGTGGGGAAAGGATGAGGAATCAGAGGGATCTTAGTTCTTAGAGAGTGGACATCTGAGCAGCCTTGGAGGGGAGAAAAGTTAGGAAAAACTATGAATGGGGATACGGATGAGGGGAGGGGCCGTCCGGATAGCAGAGGGGTTGTGAGCAGAGGAGAGGGTGCACAGGCCCAGGGTCGGGGGGAGGGGGAAGGGAGGGGAGACCCTGGAGAGGAGTCTGGGAAGTGTCTGAGGAGAAACCCTTCAGGGGATTGTTGCAACAGAGTGAGTGGTCCCCGTCTCCCCCTCCCTCCTTCCCCTACATGAAGGCCATTTTAGGGGGGCAGGTAGGGCTGGAATCTGTACATACAACCAGAACTCTCGCACTCTGCTGCTAGGGAGTGTGAAAGAGGGCAGCCCATTTGGGAAAGTGGTATGTCCGTTTCTTATCCTTGGGTTGGGAAGATCCCCTAGAGGAGGAAAATGGCAACCCACCCCAGTATTCTCGCCTGAAAAATCCAATGGACCGAGAAGGCTGGCAGGTCACAGTCCAAAGGGTCGCAAAGAATGGGACAGGCCTGAGCGACTACACGTGCCCACACTAGTCAGTTGCTTACAAAGTTAAACACGTACTTACTGTGTAACCTGACCATATCACATGTAGGTGTTTACCCAGGAGAAATAAAAGACATACATCCATGCAGAGGCTTGTACAGAATGTTGACAGCAGCTTTATTTATAATAGCAGAAGGCTGAAAGCAACCCACATTTCATCAGCAAGAAAATGGGTAAACACACTGTGGTACATCCTATACAAGGGAATAGTACTCTTAAGAATGGTGTACACATTCTGTGGAACAAAGCACCAGTCCATGCTGTGACATGGATAAACCCGATGCTTTTGAACTGTGGTGTTGGAGAAGACTCTTGAGAGTCCCTTGGACTGCAACGAGATCCAACCAGTCCATTCTGAAGGAGATCAACCGTGAGATTTCTTTGGAAGGAATGATGCTAAAGCTGAAACTCCAGTACTCTGGCCACCTCATGCGAAGAGTTGACTCATTGGAAAAGACTCTGATGCTGGGAGGGATTGGGGGCAGGAGGAGAAGGGGACGACCGAGGATGAGAAGGCTGGATGGCATCACTGACTCGATGGACGTGAGTCTGAGTGAGCTCCGGGAGATGGTGATGAACAGGGAAGCCTGGCGTGCTGCAATTCATGGGGTCGCAAAGAGTCGGACACGACTGAGCGACTGAACTGAACTGAACTGAAAGAAGCCAAACAGAGCAAACAGCGCGTGCTGTCAGATTCCACTCATAAAGTTCTAGAACAGGCCAAAGTAACGTGGGATTCAGAACAGTGGTGGTCCATAAGGGCAGAAGATACTGACCAGGAGGGGGCTGGAGGGAACTTTCTGAGAAAGATGGAAATAGTCTGTCTCCACAGGGACCTGGGTTACACAAATGGAAACATTTGGCAAAACTCAGGAAACCTACACTTAAGATCTGTGAGTTTCACTGTGTATAAATTCTGTATCCATTAAAAAACAGTTTGTTGCAGTCTGAGAAGATTGGAAATTGCAGTACAAATCAGAAATGATTTCTTGCTTTGGCTTGTTTTTTTTCCTTCTTGATTCTTAGCTTAAAAGGCATTTTGTTTTTAAGTCCGGGAGCCTGCTTGTTGTCAGAGCACTCTGCCGCAGCCAGCTGACCCGAGGCCCCCTGCCTCCTCTCTGTCTATTCTCCTTGCTCAAAATGCCTGCATTCTATTGTGCCCTGAAGCATACCAGCACCAGCCTGGGTTTTCTGACTGGAAACCCTTCAAGTGACTGGATCTCTTCCATCTTAATGTTTCAAGACACAATTTAACAAGATCAGTAGGAGCAGGGGCCACATGGAGTCACAGGGATGGTGGGGCTTTGGCATTGGCCCCAACTGGATTTGAGTCCAGAGGCAGTTATTGTGGGGCCTTGAACTTCCGCCTGAGCCTCAGTTTTCACCTTGCAGTGGTAGGACACCGTGCTTGGCACACAGAGGAGCCAGGATGTCTGGCAGCTGGGGTCCCGGCTGCCTCCCCTGTGGCCTCTGCACGGACAGGTGCGGCTCCCAGCCTGGCAGGTTCTCCCCCCGACCCCACCCCATGCAGACCACCCGCTGGGGCTCTGGGCACCCTGTGTCTGGTGCTGTCATCTTACCTCTTGTGGACCGCTGAGTTAGGGAGCTCAGCTAAAGGACACTGACCTCATACTAGTCTTATTTTGTTTTAAGGGTATCAGCATGGATGGTGTGAGTGAGAATAAGATGGTGCCCTCTGATTTTAGCACAGGACCCATGGAGAAAGCTGCCAAACCTTTGCCATTTAAGGATCCTAACTTTGTGGTAAGCATCTAAAGTGAAAGTGTCCATTGATCAGTCATGTCCGACTCTTTGTGACCCCATGGACTGTAGGCTCCTCTGTCCGTGGAATCCTCCAGGCAAGAATACTGGAGTGGGTTGCCATTCCCTTCTCCAGGGTTTCCTCCTGACCCAGGGATTGAACCCAGGTCTCCTGCACCGATGGGTGGGTTCACTACGCTCTGAGCCCCAGAAGCATCTAAGGTGTTTTATAAATAAAAAACGAAACCACCATGCCTCGGCCTCTAATCTCACTCGGTTGGTCTGGAGCCCAGGCAGCGCTGGTGGCCTTTCTCCTTCAGTCCGCGTCACCACGCCGTCCACCGGGGACTGTGGTTTGAGGTCTGGGGGCAGAAGAGCCCTTCCTGTGGCTCTCCCAGTTCCCAAGGATTCTGTGGAATTCATTCAGTGATACTGTTTTCAGAGTGTCATTTCCAGGATGATTGCTCGCCTTCCTTTTTTCGTGAGATTTAGATGAGGTATGTAGTAATTACCCGCTCCAGTGTTCTTGCTTGGAGAGTCCCGGGGATGGGGGAGCCTGGTGGGCTGCCGTCTATGGGGTCGCACAGAGTTGGACACGACTGAAGTGACTTAGCAGCAGCAGTGTAGTAATTAACTAAAGGAGGAATGTTCCTCGCTAGTTTCTTTAGGTACATCTAAGGTCTGGTGCTATCAAGTAGATATCAGTGCCTCTTTTGTTCTTGAGGGGTAGGATAAATTCCATGATTCTGATTATACCGTTACAGTTTATTTTTCACTAATTACCTTTGAAAATACAGCATTGATAATGCCTGTAACTTTTGTGATCTTTCCATTTCATTTTGTCATCTTCACAAGACAAAAAAGAAAAAAATTTCCGGAAAGCTTGCCGTGTCATGAGGGAGGCTTCCTTGGGTTTTCCTGAAGCTCCAGTAATTTACAAGGTGGAGACTGGCCCTCAGAAGGGAATTGAGAGATGTGGTCATGTGTTTAAATCTAACTTTGTAGTAAACTTATTTTAAAGTAGTGAGAAATTCATGAGTGAATTCCATAAAGTTAGACCCAATAAAGGATGTGATTTTCTATGTGCATATTAAAAGAATAACCCTTTATTTCTATTCCATCAGAGACTAACTAATGCGTTTTAAAAATCCAAAAGCTGTACCTTAAGTAAGCTTAAGGTATATGGTGTAATATGTTTTTTTAAAGCCTTAGGGTACACTGACTGTTAATTGAATGAAAGGATTATTACAGTTATGAATAAGCATAAATGTCAGATTCTGAAATGATCGTCTCCATTGATTTTTGTTTCTTCTAATCCACGCTTGCGCCTCGAGCATTCTGGCCATGGTGGTGCAGTGGCTGGCAAGAAGAACAGAACCTGGAAGAACCTGAAACAGATCCTGGCTGCTGAAAGGGCATTGCCATGGCAACTGAATGATCCCAACTGTGAGCTGTCTAGACCCTCCTATGTGTTCATAATGTTCAGACTAGGAACCTTCTTATAACAAACCCGCGTTATCTTATTGTGTTTGTGTTCATGGAGAAACACTTTCTAGCTTAGGAATTTTACAGTGGTATCAATATAGGGAGATTATGTGTGTATTTCCTCATAGCTTTATACTCTGTGTTGAATCTGTGTGTATTGGCGTTGTCATGGATGTGTGGTTTTTAGTGTCACTGTTAACATTTCAATCTGGAGAAGCAGGTCCAGATATGATGATATGGGTGTTGCTGTTAGACAAACTGCTTATTCAAAAGTCTGCTCTTAAAATGTGTTTCCAAGTAAAAGGTTGCCCAAGCTTTAGGAGGGTTTCTCACCACCAGCTTAAAGGCCCGCTCTGTTTTACTCTCCAAGCCAGTGTTTTTCAGAGTTAATGCTTTATACTACAGTATTTCCGAATGTCTGTTGTATGTTCTGCTCAACTTTAGTGGAAAGTACAGGTTCAAAGTTCCTTCCATCTCCTGCCCCACGGCATGGGTTTCGTGGGGGTGACTCACACTGATGACAAATGAGCTAGTCAGATGCCTGGGTGTGGACATTCCGGTGTCCGGATGCTCAGATCCAATTAGTGGGTTGTTGACACCTCATCACCATCAGCCCGTGTAGCCAGAGACCGTGAAAGCAGCTGGTGGGCAGATGAGCTTGCTGGTGGTTCTGCTGGAGTGGAGGGTCCCCAGGGACATGGCAGAGCCATACTTGAAGCCTGCACTTGGCCTATGGCATCCTGTATTATTTCCCCAGAGAATTCTCTGAGCACTTAATCACAAAGTAGAAAGTTTGGGAATATTATCAAGCAATATTTTTAGAGAAAAAGGGGAAGGGATCTGAATGCTTTAAAGCCAGTTTAGTTAGCTTCTTGTTTTTTTCTTTTTCCCCAGACTTCAGTATTGATGCTCCTCCATCCTTTAAACCAGCTAAGAAGTATTCTGATGTTTCAGGTCTTCTTGTGAGTATCTTCACACCTCTATGTCATATAACACTGAACCGAAAAGGAAATTTCACTGTAGCCTCTATTTAGACAGTGGTAAATAGCGACGCTGGTCCTGCCTGGAGCTCATGTACTGGGAACAGGTGATGGGTTTGTACAGAAGCATTTATGCAGTTATTTAAGAGTGGCAGCGACCAAGAGCGGGGACTTCCCAGGTGGCTCGGTGGTAAAGAGTCTTCCCGCCACGCAGGAGACACGGGTTCGATTCCTGGGTCAGGAAGCTCCCCGAGAGAAGGACATGGCAACCTCATTCTGAGTATTCTTGTCTGGAGAATCCCATGGACAGAGGAGCCTGGTGGGCTACAGTCCATGGGGTTGCAAAGAGTTGGACATGACTTAGCAACTAAAAGGCAGCTGTAGCAACCTGGGGCATCGTGTGGGCAGCCTGGAGCAGGCATTGCTCCAGAAAGCAGGAGACCTGAGTATTACTTTCCTTTCCTGTCCTTGTTAACTATATGAGATAATATGAAAGAAACATTTTTTTTTGGCTAAAGTTTAAAAAATTCCCTGCATCTTAGAGATGATTGTACTTAAAAAAAAAAAATTTAAACTTCTCTAAAGAGGCACTACAGTAAAGATAGTGATTTTCATATTTATTTTTAAGCATCAGAATCACTTTTCCAGATGAAAGCTTTTACAGAATCCCCTGGAGCGCACCTGCTCACTGTGGGCCCGTGTGGGTCTGGTCCTCTGTCCTTCTGCCCACTCCCCCAAAAAGGGACCCCTATGGTGCTTCTAGGGGACACAGTTTGAAAACCAGCAGTGTGGTTCGATGAGTGGGACTTGGGCAAGTCCATGAACCTCAGTGTACCCCAGAGAATCTTGTTTCCTTATTTTCAGAATGTGGATGAAGTTTAGAAGTTTCTAGAACTTCGTCATGCTTTTTCATTATTATTAAATTTGGAAGGTGGGCTTCAAACTGTGGAAATAATGAGACCCTTCATTTTTTGAAGCCCATATACTTCATTTAAATTCTTTACTTTTTTATGAAAATATATGACTCCAACCTCTGTAACAAACTAAATTAATGATACACATTTTACACTAGGAAAGTTTTTTGTTTTTTTTTTTAATTAGTTTTCCTATCTGGATTAGTTGTATGTTTTTAGCTTGTCTTCCAGAGAGGAGCAGATACTCTTCAGACCTGTTAACACAGACCTTAAATATAATGAGCCTAAGAAACAGGGAGAGTAGAAGTGTGTGGGGGTGGGGGAAGGGAGCGGTGTGTGTGGGTTGTGTGTCTGGTGGTCTACTCATGGGAGTGTGTCTCTTCCGAAAGGTCCCCTGAGGTAGCGTCCATTTGAGAGAAGTGTAGTTTTAGGCTGTCTCTTGTCTCCTGCCAGAGAATAGTTGCCTTGTATATTTGACCCATTTTAATAGTTGCTTATGGAAGGAGAACTAGTCTCGCACCAGTTATTCTTTTCTGGCCCAAAGTGGAAATTTCTCCCTGTTCCATTTTGTGCCAAGCTTGTAGCAGCCATGGTTTACGACTTGGAGGGGGGCCCCTTGGAACATAGCTTTATCCTCCCCGTTACCAGGCAGCTCATCCACTGCTAGTACAGCGGTTTTTACACGTTGAAAGTGAAGTCGCTCAGTCGTGTCCGTCTCTTTGTGACCCCTTGGACTGGTAGCCTACCACACTCCTTCATCCATGGGATTTTCCAGGCAAGAGTACTGGAGTGGGGTGCCATTTCCTTCTCCAGAGGATCTTCCTGATCCAGGGATCGAACCCGGGTCTCCCACACTGTAGGCAGATGCTTTACTGTCTGAGCCACCAGGGAATTTTGTTCATGTTGAAAAGCATTGTTCCAGGCCTCTTTATGCCATTGGTAAAGGACTTGTCATGTTATTCATAACCTTTTGCCCCACTGTATGTAAGAATTAAGACATTCTGAATATACAAAGAACTCTACCAAATCATTGAGGGGCTTACCTGGTGGCTCAGATGGTAAAGAATCTGCCTGCAATTTCAGGATTGATCCCTGGGTCAGGAAGATCCCCTGGAGAAGGGAGCAATCCCATAGAAGAATCAGCTAAAAGATTATGAATAGACAATTACAAGGAGGAAATGGAGATGTTCAGTTTCACTGAAACTGATAAATAGATGTTCGGTTTCACTGATAGTTAGAAAAAAGACCCATTGGATAGGGGAGAAATGAAGACATTGGCTTCTATGCCTTGCCACCAACATACAGAAATGGACAACTTCCTATAGTTGTTTTGAGATGGGAGTTACACTGGCGCATATTCTTGGGAAAACAAATGGTACTACCTAGAGAGACTGAGCGACTTCACTTTCACTTTTCACTTTCATGCGTTGGAGAAGGAAATGGCAACCCACTCCAGTGTTCTTGCCTGGAGAATCCCAGGGACAGAGGAGCCTGATGGGCTGCCCTCCTTGGGGTTGCACAGAGTAGGACACAACTGAAGTGACTTAGCAGCAGCAGCAGCAGGGAGACAGAAAAGTAGAGGCCTACAATGTAACAACTTGTCTTCCAGCCAGTGCCCTAGAGAAATAATATGTACAAGGAGCTTCATGCAGAAATGCTCTTGAGAAAACATGCAAGGAAAACACTTGAAAGCAACATAAAGGTCAACCGGGGCAAGGTGGGGGCCGCTTCCCAGGGGGC
>SJYT01019872.1:93248-160803 GCA_006410635.1 Cephalophus harveyi | reverse complement strand
GGCATCTATGTCAAGTAACTTATATATCACACATAAAATCAACAACAACCCGCCATTTTGTACAAACTCAATTTTTTAAGGAACTTACCACATTTCTTATATGCTATTTTCTGATCAAGTTTTCATATTAAATTTGTCACTATCCACTAAGAAATCTTTGATAAATTTAATGAATTAAGAGAAATGGTCCAGTGCATCGTGTTCACCTACATAATTTATATATAAAAGCCTGCCCAATTCAGCTCTCAGACTGTTATGTTTTGCCCCAAACTGACAGTGATGGCAGGGAGGTCAGAGTCACATCTTTTCCTATCCTCAGCTCTACATCTGTCCTTGTTAAAGTCAAAGGGAATCTTGAGTGTTAACTGTGCCTCGGTAGGATGAGGCAGCCTGGCTGTTTCTGGAGTTCCATGGACAAGTATACAGCAGAGGAACATAGCGGGTGGAAAATAAATTGCTAGTGAATCATTGACTCTGCAGATATGCCTTTTTTAAAAAAATATTTTTGAAAAATAGCAGTGTAATATTGAGGTTTACCTAAGGGGGTGGGATTACCATCCCTACTGCAGTTTTCTGTCTCCATGCTACTTACTGTGTGGTTTCTGAGGGCAGCACCCCCACCGCATGAGAGCTTGTGAGAATTGTTAAATCAGAATGTTTTGAACAAGATCCTAAGGTGATTTATATATATATTAATTTACAAATCACTATTCTGTCCCATATTTCCCATCTTCTAAATTCCAGCTCATATTAGTTTTCCTTATTCTTGCATGCTGAGAATATGTACCCATTGATGGCATATATTCTGATCCTCTGACTAGGGGTATTTGTGCTAAGATGTAGCATGAGTAACTTGTGGTGATAAAAGTTTATCTCTTGATTAATCTCATTTTCCCCATCCTTCCTGAGCAAGCCTAATTTAGACCATTGCTACAGTTCAATGATCATTACAGTGAGGTTTGCCAAGTAATTAATATCCATCCTTCTAATAAGCACAGCTTCACAATGTTATGAAATTTAGTCCTGTGAACATCTTGTATCAAGTTCTGTTGAGCATCTCTGGTAAGAGATACCCTCAGCTGTATCTGGGACCATATTCCAAAATTTGGTCCTTGGCAGTATAGAGTCACATTGCTAAAACTTTTCCTGGGTCAGCTTTCAGTTCAGTTCAGTTCAGTTCAGTTGCTCAGTCGTGTCCAACTCTTTGTGACCCCATGAATTGCAGCATGCCAGGCCTCCCTGTCCATCACCAACTCCCGGAGTTCACTCAGACTCGCGTCCATTGAGTCAGTGATGCCATCCAGCCATCTCATCCTCTGTTGTCCCCTTCTCCTCTTGCTCCCAATCCCTCCCAGCATCAGAGTCTTTTGCAATGAGTCAACTCTTCGCATGAGGTGATCAAAGGACTGGAGTTTCAGCTTTAGCATCATTCCCTCCAAAGAAATCCCAGGGCTGATCTTCAGAATGGACTGGTTGGATCTCCTTGCAGTCCAAGGGACTCTCAAGAGTCTTCTTCAACACCACAGTTCAAAAGCATCAATTCTTTGGCACTCAGCTTTCTTCACAGTCCAACTCTCACATCCATACATGACCACAGGAAAAACCATAGCCTTGACTAGATGGACCTTTGTTGGCAAAGTAATGTCTCTACTTTTTAATATGCTATCTAGGTTAGTCATAAATTTTCTTCCAAGGAGTAAGTGTCTTTTAATTTCATGGCTGCAATCACCATCTGCAGTGATTTTAGAGCCCCCCAAAATAAAGTTTGACACTGTTTCCACTGTTGCCCCGTCTATTTCCCATGAAGTGATGGGACCAGATTTAGGCATGCTAATTTGCTAAGTCCCAGGAGGTAATTTGTTGATTTGTCACAACTATCTTGTTTGTGACCATCTGCCACCTTAGGAGCATGTTAATATAATTAATTTGTGTCTACTGGAAGCATTTTTTGGAGGGAGGATCCTAACTATCTTCACTCCTCTGAATGAATTTGACACATGAATTTGAATTAGGATATATGATTATCAACTCCCACATTCCAGCTCTGAGTTGGGGTTGCCCTAATGGGTTATTCCCTAAGGGTAGCCAATGCTACTTCCTTTTCTGCTAAAAGTGAGATTTGCATCAGGAAAGATTAGGAAGGTGCCTGCAGATATTCTCTGCCAAATGAGGTTTCGTAGGAGAGTTTTATTGTAAATAGTCCCATTACTATATTCTATAACCAAGCTTGGTTCTTCCATTTCTGTAAAGCAGCTGCATTGTAAACAGCTCTTTTCAAAAGCCTCTTACATTTATAACACGTGAGGAAGATTTTTCTTTTTTCTGGTGGTCAGAATTTGATTTGTGTACACCACAGGTGTTCATTTTATTGGGAACTCATTTGATTCTGCCCAACAGTTAGTTGCACACCCTGAAGCACTTTCTGTTTTAATGCTGCAAATGTCTCCTAAGCCTGAGTGGCTCCTTGACAGTGTTTTACACTGCCCTGCCACATAGTTCTGTTAGTATTGTAACATCTCTGTGGTACAATCTAGCCATGGTTTTCTGGCAATTCCGTTGCCAAGGGTATCCCGTTTCAGATGTGATATAGTCTCAGCATTTGCTCTGTTGCTTATCTACAACACAACCTGTGCCCTGAACTTGTATACAATAGAACCTGTATAATAAAATCTACAATAGAAGAACAGTTTCTTTATCAATAAAGGGGTTCTTTATCAGTAGATAAAGGAAAATATGGGCTTCCCAGGTGGAGAGCTGGTAAAGAATTCACCTGCCAAGGCAAGAACATTCTTTGGCATTGTCTTTCTCTGGGATTGGCAAGGGACGCAAGAGATGCGAGTTTGATCCCTGGGTAGGGAAAGTGAAAGTTAAGTCGCTTAGCCGTGTCTGACTCTGCGATCCCATGGACTGTAGCTGGCAGACTCCTCCGTCCAAGAGATTTTCCAGCAAGAATACTGGAGTGGGTTGCCATTTTATTCTCCAGGGGATCTTCCCGACCCAGGGATCAAACCCAGGTCTCCCACAATGCAGGCAGACTCTTTACCGTCTGAGCCACAAGATCCCCCAAAGTAAGAAGTGGCAAGCAATTCCAGTATTCTAGCCTGAGAACTTCTATAGACGGAGGAGCCTGGGATCACAAACAGTTGGACACGACTGAGCACACATAACACACAGGAAAACATGCGTTCTGCGCAGTCCTAATATTGATCTGCTGCTGTTGCTGCTGCTGCTAAGTCGCTTCAGTCATGTCTGACTCTGTGCAACCCCATAGACGGCAGCTCACTAGGCTCCACTGTCCCTGGGAATCTCCAGGCAAGAATACTGGAGTGGGTTGCCATTTCCTTCTCCAAAGCATGAAAGTGAGAAGTGAAAGTGAAGTCGCTCAGTCGTGCCTGACTCTTAACAACTCCATGAACTGCAGCCTACCAGGCTCCTCCATCCATGGGATTTTCCAGGCAAGAGTACTGGAGCTGGTTGCGATTGCCTTCTCCAATACTGATCTAAAACTTCCTATACCCTTTCTGCAAAACCTTTGATTTTAAAAGAAAGTTTGTGTCAATGGATAGCTAATGTTTTCACACCAGCTTTCTTTCAGGGTTATTCCTTACTTATATTTAGGAAAAATTTGGAGTAATTACTTTATACAACTGTAAATGATGCCCAACTTTCTATCTGTAACTTCTAACCAAGAATAGTCAAGACAAGTAGACCTAAGAAAAGCTTCTAAAACCTTTTTATTTTAAAGTGTTATTTTGTGAACTAACACAATCAATATTGTGTAAATTTAGTCTTTCCTTCACTTTTGATTAATCTTTCATCAAGTAATTTAGCAGTCACTTGTGAGAACAAAATCTTGGATGAAATCTTGGGTAGTAACTTAATCTAAGATGTAGATGGATGTAGCACTGGAATTTAAGAGTCCTGGGCAAGCCCCGCTGGTAACCTGTATGCAGTCTTGGATCATCCTGCTCTTCAATGTTCCAATTATAAACCTGGAAAAATTCTGTTCTACATAGAAAGTATGTATGTATAAAGACACAATGGAATATTTCTTTTGTTTTATTCATTAAATAAAGTAGGAAAACCTACAAAATCACAGTTTTTTTTTCTTTTGAAATTTTTATTTCATATTGAGGTATAGCCAGTTAACAATGTTGTGATATTTTCATGTGAATAGCAAAGGGACTCAACCATACAAAGACATGTATCCATTCTCCCCCAATCTCTCCCCACCATTGAGGCTGCCGTATAACATTGGGCAGAGTTCCATGTGCTACACAGTAGGTCCTTGTTGGTTATCCATTTTAAATATAGCAATGTGTACATGACCGTCTTAGACTTCCCCTGGCAACTATGTTTGTTTTCTAAGTCTGTGAGTCTCTTTCTGTTTTGTAAGTAAGTTCATTTGTATCATTTCTTTTTAGATTACACATGTAAGGAATGCCATGCAATATTTTTCCTTCTCTGTCTGATTTACTTCACTCAGTATGACACTCTCCAAGTCTATCTACGTTGCTTCAAAGGGCTTTATTTCACCCTTTTTAATGGCTGAGTAATAGTCCCTTGTATATATTGTACCCCATCTTCTTTATCCATTCTTCTGTTAGTGGACATTTAGGTTGCTTCCATGTTTTGGCTATTGTAAACAGTACTGCCATGAGTATTGAGGTGCATGCATCCTTTCAGATTATGCTTTTCTCTGGATATATGCCCAGGAGTGAGATTGTAGGGTTATATAGTGGCTATACTTTTAGTTTTTTTAAGGAAACTGCATACTGTTCTCCATAGTGGCTACACCAATTTACATTCCCACAAACCATGTAGGAGGTTCCCTTCTTTCCTCACCCTCTTCAGCATTTATTGTTTGTGGATTTTTTAATGATAGCCATTCTGGCTGTTGTCAGGTGATATCTCATTGTAGTTTTGATCTGCATTTCTCTAATAATTAGTGATATTGAATATCTAATAATTAGTTGATGTTTATGGCCTATTGGCCATCTCTATGTCTTCTTTAGAGAAATGCCTATTTAGGTCTCCTGCCCAGTTTTTGAATGGGTTGTTTTGATGCAGGGTCATAAGCTGTTTGTAAATTCTGGAGGCTAATCTCTTATTGATCACATTTGCAAATATTTTCTCCCAATATATAAGAAGTCTTTCTGCCTTTTTTTTTTTTTAATTATTTCTTTTCCTGTGCAAAAGCTTTTGTATTTAAGTAGGTCCCATTTGTTTTTTTTTTTTTTCTTTTATTTCCATTACTCTGAGAGGTGCATTGAAAAAGATGTTGTTGTGATTTATGTCAGAGAGTGTTCTGTTTATGTTTTCCTCTAGGAGTTTTATAGAGTCTGGTCTCATATTTAAGTCTTTAATCCATTTTGACTTTATTTTTGTATATGAGTTAAAGAATGATCTAATTTCATTTTTTTTTTTTACATGTGGCTGTCCAGTTTCCCATTCACCATTTGTTTAAGAAACTTTCCAATATTGTGTAGTCTTGCTTCCTTTTTCATAGATTATTTGACCATAGGTCCATGGGCTTATTCTGGGTTCTATCCTGTTCCATTTATCTATATTTCTATTTTTGTGCCAGCACAATACTCTTTTGATGACCATAGCTTTGTAGTAGAGTCTGAAGTCAGGAAGCCTGATTTCTCCAGCTCCATTTTCTTTCTCAAGATTATTTTTCTATTTGGGGCCTTTTGTGTCTCTATACAAATTTTGAAAGTTTTTTCTAGTTCTGTGAAAAATGCCATTGGTAATTTGATAAGGATTGCATTGAATCTATAGATTGCCTTGGGTAGTGTACTCATTTTCACAATATTGACTCTTCCAATTGATGAACATATTATATCTTTCCATCTGTTTATGTCTTTTTTGATTTCTTTCATTAACATCTTATAGTTTTCAGAGTACAAGTCTTTTGTCTCCTTAGGTAGGTTTATTCTTAGATAATTTATTCTTTTTGATGTGAAAGTTTTTAAAACCTACAAAATTACAGTTTTGAAAATTTCATGAGAGAAGTGAGATCAAAGAAACCTACTAAACTAAAATTCTGAAACTGACAAGCTCCCTTTAGGGAAAAAACAAAGCAAAACAGACACACTGCATTCATCATTGATAAAGAGGAAGGAAGGGAAGTATGTTGCTACAGTTCAAGTAGGAAGACAAAATATTGTCTTTTAAAAAGAGTAGAGTCTATGCTGGCTGACATGTCTGTGAACCATCCCTAGGATCCCTAGACACACTAGAACATGCAAATATCTGTAACTCTTTTCTAGTGTGCCTTAAAAGAACACATATGTGAAAGATTGGAGGCAAGAGAATTGAGATACTCTTATGGCACCTGTGCATCAGGCAGGCTGATAGATGCAGAATGAACAGAACTCCACAAGTACTCCAGGTCTTCAGAGAGTATGAAGTGATGACTACCTGTGTTTAGAGAACCGACAGGAGAGCTGGTGAAAGAGACTCCCCCTTAAAGTCTAGGCATTCACTGTATGTGATATCTGAAGCCTGAACAGAACAATACAGATATCCTGGGTTTTTCACTGAGTATGAATCATGGTCAGTCACAGCTGGAGAGTGTCAGGAGTACTGAAAGAACTCCATGAGTCATAGGTACATGGATCTTACTGAAATATAAGGACCATCATGAAAATTGAGAAACCCCATAGGCATTTTGACACTCAAATTGAATATATGGCAGCAGGACTTTTGTGGCCTGGGAAGAGCCAGAAACCTGAGAAAAATCTGGAAGTAAGGCACAGAGCATAGAATGTTGACAGAATCATGGTCTCCCAAAGATATTTAAGGATTTCTCAGGGGCTTCCCCAATGGCTCAGCAGTAAAGAATTCACCTGCAAGGCAGGAAACACAGTTGGATGTTCAATCCCTGGGTCAGCAAGATCCACTGGAAGAGGAAATGACAACCCACCATAGTATTCTTGCCTGGAAAATCCCATGGACAGATGAGCCTTGCTTGCTATAGTCCATAGAATTGTGAAGAGTTGGGCATGAATGAGCATGCATGCAAACATACACACAGGTGTCCATAGTGGTATAGAATCTGCCAATGCAGGAGATATAGGAGATGTGATCCCTGGGCTGGGAAGATCCCCTGGAGAAAGGAATGGCAACCCAGTTCAGTATTTTTGCCTGGGAAATCCCATAAACAGAGGAGCCTGGTGGACTACAGTCCATGGGGTCACAAAAGAGTCAGATATGACTGAACACACACATGCACACACATACAAACACAGACAAAGATATTTAAGTCCTAATCTTTATATTACCTTATACAGCAAGAGGAACTTTGCAAATGGGATTAGGTTAAGGATACTGACATGGAGAGATTATCCTGGATTATCCAGCTGTCCAATATTATTGTAAGGGCCCTTATAAGTGAATGAGGGAGGCAGAAAGTCAGAATTTGAGAGGAGACATGACCATTAGAACTGAAATTTGGACTGATTCATTTCCCGATTTTGAAGATAAAAGGGAGCCACGAGCCAAGAAAAGCTGGTGGCCCCTAGAAATTGGAAAAGAGTAGGAAACAGATACTTGCCCAGTGCATCAAGAAAGAATACAGCCATGACAACACCTTCATTTTCACTTCAGTTCAATTGCTCAGTTGTGTCTGACTCTCTGTGACTCCATGGACTGAATCACAACAGGCCTCTCTGTCCATCACCAACTCCCAGAGCTTGCTCAAACTCATGTCCATTGAGTTGGTGATGCCATGCAACCATCTCATCCTCTATCATCCTCTTCTCCTGCCTTCAATCTTTCCCAGCATCTGGGTCTTTTCCAACGAGTCACTTCTTTGTATCAGGTGACCAAAGTACTGAAGCTTCAGCTTCAGCATCAGCATCAGTGCTTCCAATGAATATTCTGAGTTGATTTCCTTTAGGATTGACTGGTTTGATCTCCTTGCAGTCCAAGGGTCTTCTCCAGCACCACAGTTCAAAAGCATCAGTTCTTCAGCACTCAGCTTAGTGAGACATATTTCAGACTTCTAAAACCCAAAACTGTAACATAATAAATTTGCATTGTTTTAAGATTCTTGGGCTTCCCTGGTGGCTCAGAGGATAGTGTCTGCCTGCAATGCAGGAGACCCAGATTTGATCCTTGAGTTAGGAAGATCCCCTGGAGAAAGAAATGGGAATCCACTCCAGTATTCTTGCCTGGAAAATCCCATGGATGGAAGAGCCTGGTAGGCTACAGTCCATGGGGTCACAGAGAGCTGGACACGACTGAGTGACTTCACTTCACTATATACCTCTAAGTTAAGGTAACTTGTTATATAGCAGCAGTAAACTAATGCAAGACCTGATGAAATCTAAGAGCACAATAAAAGAGCTTAGAAAAATCTTTCAACCATCCCATATATTATCCTGAGTATGAGGCAGCAGTTGCCTATTGTTGGGAGAGCCAAGTTAACAAAAAGAGGTCTCCCTAAGGTGTATGTACATGGTGTCTGCTGAAAGCTGAGGGAAAGGTAGGAGAAATGAAATCCCTCATTTCCCAGAACCCAAGATATGCCAAAGGAGAGATTTTTTTCTGTCATCAAATAATCTACAGTCTGTAGTAAACTAAATCTAACTAAAGTTACCAAAAAGCCTAATCCTTGCTCAATATAAACCAGATTGAATCACTTCCCATCCCCAATCTGTCCACCCATCTGCCTAAAAGAAAAAGAGGCATGCTTGTTTCTGAGCATAAATATTATTTACTTTAACCTTTAATGTTATATTACATATAATATTGGCACTCAATTTAAAAAATGTGAGAATTCTGAAGATACAAGACCATATGCTTTGTCAAGAGAAAAAAATGTCCATAGGCAGACTCAGAGATGGACAAATACTAGAATTACCATATAAGTGCCGTGAGAACATAACTATAATAAATATATTAAAAGAGCTAGTAGTAACAGTAGATAACATGCATGGAAAAGACATAGAGATGAGGATTACAAAAAAGAGAAAAACTAAAATGTTATATATAAGAAACACAATATAAAAATAAATACGGTTTTTGGATAGGCTAAAATCAGTAGACTAAACATACCAGGGGAAATAATCAGTAAGATTCAGTCAAGTCAGTAGAAATGACCCAAATAGAAACACAGAGAGATAAATGAGTAATGGATAAGCAGTGCATCTGAGATCTGTAAGGACACTATGAAACAGTCTAGAGTGCATGTAATGGTATTTCTAGAAGGAGAAAAAAGAGAAAGAATGGAGCAAAAGAAGTGTTTGAGTGTATATTGGCTAATAACTTTTCAAAACTCATAAAATACTTTAGTCATATACCCAAGATGCTTATAAAACACCAATTAGAGTATACCGACCCACTACAAAAATAACCATACCTCCGGACATCAATGTAGACACATTGCCACAGATGAAGGTAATGACACAATCCTGAAAACAGAATAAAAATAGATAGTACATAAGGGAAACAACAATATGAACTATGGCTGAACTATTTTCAGAAACAGCAGAA
This sequence comes from Cephalophus harveyi, assembly GCA_006410635.1. NCBI lineage: Eukaryota > Metazoa > Chordata > Mammalia > Artiodactyla > Bovidae > Cephalophus > Cephalophus harveyi. The sequence goes on along the minus strand of SJYT01019872.1, from coordinate 151,299 downwards.
GCCAGAAGGCAATAGCACAGCATCTTTAATATGATAAAATAGAAAAAAAATAATCCCATCAACCAAGATTTCCATATCAAGCAGCACACTCTTCAAAAATTAAGGCAACATAAAGACATTTTTCTTCACCAATGAAAATTGATTTTGTTTCTATAAAATGTATAACAGAAAACATGCTAAGTAAATGCCAAAGGACATTAGGCCAAAAGGAAAGTATGCAGATAAAACCAGACAGTTTGTGTAAGAATTGAGAATCTTAGGAAGTACTTGGCAAATGTGATAGGAAATAAAGAGGCTATATTTTGAAAAAAAAAAAAATCCTCTCTCTCAATGTAAATATGGTTATTTAAAGATTGTTAACTCTTTAAGAATACTAAGAATATAATATAGAGTTTATAATGGGTGTAGGTGCAAAATATATGAGAACAAGATGTTAAGGGTGGGAGGATCATCTTTGAAAGTGTATTGTTATAATAATCTTGTGTTGTTTATGAAGTGGTAAAATATTTTTCAAGGCAACTGGTGATAATTTAACAATGCATATGTGTAGCCCCATATTATGAAAAGTTAGCACTAACTAAATCATACAAAGTGGCATAGCTATACAGTCAAGAAGAGGTAAAATGGAGTTCTTAAAAACAAACAAAAAATTCTGACAACAGAAAAGAAACAAAGATTATGACCAAAAGAAATTAAATTGTAATAAGACAGATTTCAATCTAAATATGTGAGCAACTATATTCAATGTGAATGGATTAAGCACCTTAACTGAAAGGCCTAGACTGTTAAATTTGATAAAACACAAAAGCAGTTGGTTGGACTAACTGACCAACTACATTTTTTTAATAAGAAATGCATTTTATAAGCACTGGCAGTTTTAAATGTGGAAAAAATATATGAGTTATATAAATATAAATTAATGTATAATTAATCTGGCACAAGCCCTAATCATTTGGGTGGATTTCATCTCTCCAAGGATATTTTGGGATATATGTCTCCCCTTGTCCTCTCTGACCTCAAGTCCATGCATCTGTGGAATTGATTCAATTTATATGAATCATTTTACCATATATAGCATGTTGTCATTTTGTAGCATTATGTTGTGATATATTGAAAAAAAAAACAACCTAATTTCTTTACTCATGTTAAGCCATGCCATAGAAGGTTAACAGAAAGAAGTTTTTCCAAAAAGGAGTAGACAGTGATGTTGAAGGCTGTTGATAGGCAGTCAATGAAGTGTATATGTCAGAGAGATTAACAGAAGAAAATTGCTAACTTTGGAGCTGATATGGGGCAGAAATCAAATGCCATGAAATTTCTAAACTCATTTGGACTCTAGTGTCTTTAATCATCTTTAGATAATCTTTAATCATCAGTCTACTGAAATAACTTTTGCCTTGTTGCTACTCACAGTATAAGGCTATTTTCATAAGTCTGTATATTTTGACAAATAGAAGATTTAAATATAGTGGCAGTCAAATTTCTAAGAAGAGCGAGGGTAGGATCACAAAGAGGTGACAGTATGGCGAAGGAAGCAGTGGTGAAGCAGAACAAAGGATGCCTGGGAAGGGAGGTTACAACATGGTCTAAAGTCATGGAAATGGCAATGGAGGTGGTTATAGGACTAACAGTTGTGGAAGTGGTGATAGAGTTAAGAGAGGCTATAGAGTGCCTCTCTTCTTTATGTATAAACAAGTAAATATATTGAGAATAATAGGGGCCAGGAAGGGATTTGGGGCTTCCCTGGTGATTGAGAGTAAAGGGTCTGCCTGCAATGTGGGAGACACAATCAAACTCAGGTTCGATTGCTGGGTAGGGATGATCCCCTGGAGAAGGAAATGGCAACCCTTTCCAGTATTCCTGCCTTGAAAATCCCAAGGCATGGAGGAGCCTTCTGGGCTACAGTTCATGAGGTTGCAAAGAATCAGACACAACTGAGTGACTAACACACACACAGGAAAGGATTTACATAAACAGAAAGAATCTTGGGACGTTGAACTGGAAGGGAAGTTAGAAGTATGAAGATCTTTTTTTTTTCTTTTCAGTGCATATTGATAAAACTATTTGGAAATACAGATGTGCATATTTTTCTTAACCATTATTTCCTATAAGCTGAGAAGGCCCAAAAGCAATGGTGCCCCAGTAGCAATGAGCACAGTGAGTACTGAGATCTTGGTTTCTAAATACCAGCCTTCAGGTCATGTATGGATGTGAGAGTTGGACTGTGAAGAAAGCTGAGCACCGAAGAATTGATGCTTTTGAGCTGTGGTGTTGGAGAAGACTCTTGAGAGTCCCTCGGACTGCAAAGAGATCCAACCAGTCCATCCTAAAGGAAATCAGTCCTGGGTGTTCATTGGAAGGACTGATGCTGAAGCTGAAACTCCAATACTTTGGCCATCTCATATGAAGAGTTGACTCATTGGAAAAGACCCTGATGCTGGGAGGGATTGGGGGCAGGAGAAGGGGATGACAGAAGATGAGATGGCTAGATGGCATCACCGACTCAATGGACATGAGTTTGGGTGAATTCTGGGAGTTGGTGATTAACAGGGAGGCCTGGCATGCTGCAATTCATGGGGTCGCAAAGAGTCCAACACGACTGAGCAACTAAACTGAACTGAAAGGAATCAGAGCTCCTTATAAAAGTGGATGATTCTGGGACTGGGTCAGAGAAAGAACAAGATGAACCTGGAGCGTGTTGTGCCAAAAATAAGGAAATGCTAAAAGAAGATAACCTTTGCCAAAGGGCAAAGGAACAATCTTGAAAGAGATCTCACTTACCAAATACAGGAATATTTGACCAAAACATGTGCTTTATTATTTGCCATCAATAACAGTAGTTATCTTCTGAGTTGCTTGTGGATACGAAGGCTGGAGGATTGATTTGTTAAGGAAAAGAATATTCATAGTCTTACAGTATCACCTCACAAAATATGTAATTAAAAAGGAAATGCAGTCACTCTACGGTAGAGAAACCAGACAGATAATAACTTGACCAAGTGTTCAAGGTTAACATAACCAGTGATAGGATGGGTCAGCATGATGTATCTCCTGAGGTGATGCCCCCAAAGAGCGTATCACCTCCATGATATTCCAGCCCAGGGTACATGGCCTGAGATTGGTAATAAGGAAACATCAGATGGACTCCGGTTGGTTGTTATTTTATCAAATGAAATGTTTATTTATTTTTTTTTTAACTGTGAAAATAGGAAAAGTCTGAAAAACTGTTTAGGATTGAAGAAGACTGCAGAGACCAGACAACTTAATGCAATGCATGATCTTGGATTGGTTCCTAGACCAGATAGGAAAAAGAGACACAGTTGACAACTGATGTCTTTGAATGTGGTTCTGTGATCTGGATGGTAGTGTGCTATTGATGTTGACTTTCTGATTGGAAGGACTGAAGAGATGTTATATATGAGTAACTTCAGGTAAAGTATTTACAAACTAACATGTTTGGAAATAATGGGCAATAAATCAATAGAAGAGATAAAGAGAGAGTAAAATGTTAACAATTAGGAAATCTGGACATAGGGGACTGTTTGTATAGTTATTAAAATTTTTTGCTAGGCAGCAAAATGGAGATAAGTTAGATAAATATTGAATATATATATTTTTTAATTCAAAGTATTACCTTGTAGCTTTTGGGATTTTTTAAATTAAAACTTATCATTTGAACTATATTTTGTTAGAAATAAATAACTAACATTTAAAACTTAGAAGGCATGACTTGAAATTTATCCAGACAACTGGAACTGAAGACAATATATTCCAGTGACAGCACTGGAATTAGCTTTTGCCTCCACATGTATTATTTTACTTGTATATTGATTGACCAGTTCAATCAAAGTGGAAGCAACAGTCACACGCTTCATGTCAGGAAAAATGGATGAAAATTAATGGACTCTGCCAAACAATCCTGTCTGTAACATGGTGATAATTAATAATATGACAAATATTTCTCACCATCAGACTGATCAAATTTAATGAGAGCTTTTGAAACACTGGCACCATCTGCATATTTATTTTGTCCCTAAACTCATGAAGAACTGGGTAAATGACATCCAATATGAACAATGTTAGGTAAGGGTGAAAAGTATTTGGAGAAAAATAGGAAAGATGAAGTATTATAGGTCAACTGAATATAGAAGAAACAGGATGTGGCAGCAATCCAGTATATGAAATAAATAAGATTAAACTGAACCCTGGTTTGTGTGTTGAGGAATCATAAAACATAGCAGGAATCATATTTTTTTTTTAATGAAAAGAAATACAATATTAGAGACCACTATTAATACAAAACAAGCTCCCAATTTGTAAGATGATTATACAAACTTAATAAATATCTACTAAAAATGTGAGTGATACTTATGATTATGAAGAATATGTGAGACACATTGTGTCTAATACTTTGGAAGTGAAGTGAAAGTCACTCAATCATGTTCAACTCCATGGACTGTACCTCACCAGGCTCCTCTGTCCCTGGAATTCTCCAGGCAAGAATACTGGAGTGGATAATCATTTCCTTCTCCAGGGGATCTTTCCCACCCAGGGATGGAACCCGGGTCTCCTGCATAGCAGGCAGTCTTTAACATCTGAGTCACCAGGGAATTTAGATTATTTTTAACTAAAGTTGAATAAGTGCAAGCGATGCAGAAATGAGAAAAAAAAATGCATGTGAAAAATTCTTTTATTTTAAAAAGGAAAAAGAGACATTTCTTGTTCTGAGATTAAGGGAAATTAATTGAAAGGAAAACTAATACTTCAGCCAACTATTGGGCATTAGTGCCTCGTGGAGTCAATTCAATACAGGGCATAACCTTTACTATGTGAAGGCAATAAGACTGATTTGGAATTATAAAGCATGTGTACTGAGTCTTTTATAAAAATAATGGTTATCGACTGGTAATTGTCCAACCATACTCTCTGTCTCAATCTTATAGCCATTTATACTCAAAGAATACATTAGAATCTGCATCTCCAGCCAGTTTTAGAATCAGGTCTATGATTGAGCTTCATCAGACTGCTGCTTTAATTGATTCAACTGATGATTGTCACAGGATAGCCTATAGGGCAGTGGTACTAAAAATATGATCCACAGACTAGCAACATCACTGCCATTATCCGGGAACTTATCAAAATGAAAATTCTTGTGTACCCAGACTTCCTGAATCAGAAAAGAAATGGGGCTGGCTATCTGTGATTTGTTAAGATTTCCAAGTGATTCTGATGTACAAGAAAGTTTGAGAACCACTACTATAAGATAAGTTGTTTTTTAATTTGTCCATGATGGTGGAGAAAATAAGAGTGATCAGTAATTTCTTGAAAATATTTCTTGATCATTTGAATTCACAGGTCATTTTTAACCTTCCTACTGACAAAAGGTTTCTGTTGCTTTAAAAAAATATGCCCTTTACTTGGCATATCCTGCCCAGTACTCATAGGAATTCCTTTCACTTTGTTGGACAATGTTGGAGAAAGAAAAATAAGCTGACACAAAGCAAACATTAAAGTTTACAGATTATTCATTAAGGCTAAAAGTCTTCAAAATCTCATTAACATTGTCTGACAGTAATTTCACAATGGAGGGAAATGGGCCAGGCTTTTCAATCTAGACACCAAAGTGTTCTTTTTGTTATCTTCTGCTATTCCCAATATAGGGCTCTATTATTAGTTTTTAACAACTATTGTGTGCTCTTAAAACACAATAGATTAACCCCAGCAATGATGCTTTTTTGCTTCCTGGCATTGTTGCTGTCCACTCCACTGTGCTCTCACCATTTCCTTATTTTGCGTCTTCCCACCCAGCTCCTTATATAAAACTGTGTACAATGTGTCAGCTATCATGGTATACAAAACATATTTAGCCCTCCTTCCAGTGGCATTTAGTGAATAGTTCCAGATGTTACCCTGGTTACCCATTCCTTTGCAAACAATAATGATCAAGTAATAACTAATATATAACAGGAACTAATTTTGTGCAAGGCAATATCCTAAGAATTTTACTTCCACCTATGAACTTAAAATGTAGGCAAAGGACTTGATAAAGAAACAAAATCAGAAAGTAAAAAAAAAAAAAAAAGAAAAATTTCTAAACAAAACAAAAAAAACACAGAACACATTTACAAAATCAGTAGAATTATAATTGCTTATATCAACATACTAATTTTTACCTTCAGACATAATATTTGAAAGAAAATTGTAAGATAAATATGTTTTAAGGAAAGCCAAATATGGCATCTAAAGGATTTCTTTGCATGTGACAAAGGACTGTATATATGTTAATGTATGATGTGCATTAATATATGATGTGACAAAGGATTATATGTAAGTACAAAAAAGGAAAATATTGGAAGTTATTTCACCAAATTAAAAAAATAGTTAAATGCCAAATCAGTTTCCTGTAGCAAAAATGTATTCCCAATCACTCATTTGTATTTTCCTTTCTCTGGATTTTTGTTTCACAGATACTTTCTTTAGAAAGACACATCTTACTCCAATTGTTTATACCTCCTTTAGTATCTCTTTTCGTAATTCCATACAGCCCATGGTGTACCTTGGTTTCAGAGTAAATTAAGTATCTCTAGTGAATATTTAAATAAGAGGCTTTTAAAAAATAAAAACATAGTTTGTTTCTATAATGCTTGGAAATCCATTTTTTTCTAATTTAATGTCTTGGCCCTGTCACTTACTCACTATGTGATCTTAGAAAAGTTACTTTAGGGACTTCCCTGGTGGTCCAGTGGCTAAGACTTCATGCTTTCAATGCAGGGGCCAGGGTTTGATCCCTGGTCAGGGAACTAGATCCAACATGCCACAACTAAGTTTGCATGCTGCAACCAAAGATCTCACAAGCTGCAATGAAGATGGAAGATCCTGCATGATACAACTAGTATCTGCGGAAGCCAAATAAATAAATAAACATTAATTTAAAAAAGAAAAGTTACTTTACTACTTTATGCATGAGTTCATCTGAAAAATGGAGAAAATAGTAGTTTCTAAGTCATAGATTTATTAGAGGAAAAATAGGGCTCAGTTCAGTTCAGTTCAGTTCAGTCACTCAGTTGTGTCTGACTCTTTGCGACCTCTTGAATCACAGCACGCCAGCCTCCGTGTCCATCACCAACTCCCAGAGTTCCCTCAGACTCATGTTCATCGAGTCAGTGATGCCATCCAGCCATCTCATCCTCGGTCATCCCCTTCTCCTCCTGTCCCCAATCCCTTCCATCGTCAGAGTCTTTTCCAATGAGTCAACTCTTCGCATGAGGTGGCCAAAGTACTGGAGTTTCAGCTTTAGCATCATTCCTTCCAAAGAACACCCAGAATGGACTGGTTGGATCTCCTTGCAGACCAAGGGACTCTCAAGAGTCTTCTTTAACACCACAGCTCAAAAGCATCAATTCTTTGGCTCTCAGCTTTCTTCACAGTCCAACTCTCACATCCACACATGACTACTGGAAAAACCATAGCCTTGACTAGACAGACCTTTGTTGGCAAAGTAATGTCTCTGTTTTTTAATATGCTGTCTAGGTTGGTCATAACTTTCCTTTCAAGGAGTAAGTGTCTTTTAATTTCATGCAATCACTGCAATCACCATCTGCAGTGATTTTGGAGCCCCCCAAAAATAAAGTTTGACACTGTTTTGACGGTTTCCCCATCTATTTACCATGAAGTGATGGGACCAGATGCCATGATCTTAGTTTTCTGAATGTTGAGCTTTAAGCCAACATTTTCCACTCTCCTCTTTCACTTTCATCAAGAGGCTTTTTAGTTCCTCTTCACTTTCTGTCATAAGGGTGGTGTCATCTGCATATCTGAGGTTATTGATATTTCTCCTGGCAATCTTGATTCCAGCTTGTGTTTCTTCCAGCCCATCACTTCTCATGATGTACTCTGCATATAAGTTAAATAAGCAGGACAACAATATACAGCCTTGATGTACTCCTTTTCCTATTTGGAACCAGTCTGTTGTTCCATGTCCAGTTCTAACTGTTTCTTCCTGACCTGCATATAGGTTTCTCAAGAGGCAGGTCAGATGGTCTGGTATTCCCATCTCTTTCAGAATTTTCCACAGTTTATTGTGATCCAAACAGTCAAAGGCTTTGGCATAGTCAATAAAACAGAAATAGATGTTTTTTCTGGAAGTCTCTTGCTTTTTCCATGATCCAGCGGATGTTGGCAATTTGATATCTGGTTCCTCTGCCTTTCCTAAAACCAGCTTGAACATCTGGAAGTTCATGGTTCACAAATTAACAATAGGGCTAATATGTGTTAAATGCTTAGACTAGTATCCATGACATTATAAGTTCTCAGTTATTGTTAGCTATTATTATTGCTATTATGATTACTATCAGAAAATGAATATAGAAAGTCCACAATCTCAGCTAGTAATTGCCTTTGTTTATATGTAATGGAAGGTTATAAGCTATATTGTAGCTAATTTAATGAACTTTATGAACTTGATTTTCTACTTTGCAGTGATGGTTGCAAGCATTCTTATATGTCTTCAGGTAATGCCATGCACTCTTGGTGATGTACAGAGTTAAAGGCTATTAATTTATACTTTAAAAACAGCCAGGTCAGCCAATACTAAACAGTGAAACTTTCAATGCCTTGGCCCTAGTCCTGTTTCCCCAGCTCTGTGTAACTAGAATTAAATCTTATCCCTACATGTAGGTTGCCATGCCAGCCAGCTCAGAAGGGGCCATTGATCCTAACTCTAATCAACTGGGACTTGAAGCTATTTCCTCTGATTTGAGGGATGGGGTGGATGATTTCTTTTGCCTCTTCTCCATTATAAAGTCAACTTCTCACCAGCCAAACCCAGAATTTCAAACTATCTGAACTTCAATTACTGTCAAAGCCTGAATAACCAGAGAGCTCCAAAGATGGAACCTATTCCTACTTTTAGTGATTCCCTAGGAATATGCTTCTTCCTGGATTCTTTCTCCTTAGTTCTGGCCCAGTTACTCTGCCAACTAACACATGACCTTCTGAAAAATTGAAATTTAGATCTAAATATCTTCCATGGACTCATGCTAAAAGTCATGTTGGTCTTTGTTTATGCCAATCATGTTCTTCAGGACCAGAAATTTATTGGAAGCACAGAATCTTTAGCACACTTTCCCCTTGATATCACCCATCTGACCAGAATCCTAAAACTTTAACTTTTGCTTTAATTTTTTACTGTCCTCCAAAGCCTATTTAATAGAATAACTTCACCAACAAAGTCGTGGGAGCTTAGATTTAGACTCCTTCAGACATCATGAGTGCTCATGATTTTTCTCTTTCCTCCTAAGGGATAATATAATGTCATTTGCTTGGCATTTGGACAGCTGTCCCAGCCCAGAGCATGTATCTCTACCTGTTCCTTTCAGCTGTTTACCTCATTTGCCAGGAACATACCACACTGTATGTTGTTGGTGTTTTAGTTGTTAAGTTGTGCCTGAATCTTTTGTGGACCTATGGACTGTAGCCTGCTAGCCAGCTAGGCAGCTCTCCCCTGGGATGTCCTAGGCAAGAAAACTGGAGTGGGTTGCCATTTCCTTCTCCAGGGGATCTTCCAGACCTAGGGATTGAACTCATGTGTCCTGCATTGACATGGGGATTCTTTACCACTGAGCCACCTGAGAAGCCCTTATCATAGATATACAGAGATAATAAAACCAAAAATATTGTTACAGTCAGTGCCTTAAAGTATAGTGGAGTATTTCTCATACTCTACTTATGAGTGGTCCCAACAGCATTCAGTTCAGTTCAGTTCAGTTGCTCAGTCATGTCTGACTCTTTGCGACTCCATGAATCGCAGCACACCAGGCCTCCCTAAGAAGCTTAATTTGTACCATCTTCTATGATGTTATACAACTACATGGAGGTAGAGGGTAATATTACTCTTGCTGCACAGGAGATTTAGCAACACCAAGCTGGATTTACACCCAGCAGGAACTCTACAAAAGGCTGTTCAATAACAGAATGAATATTAGTCTTAAGATCTGGTTCTCTATATAGAATATTTCCCATTTGTGTCTTCTGGGTAGTTCTTAGCAAACACAGTAGAAATCCCTAGATGTAATTATAGTTCAAAGGGTGTAGGGAAGGAAATCTTTCACTTTTAATTAAAAAGTATCAGTTCCTGCTAAGCACCAGCAGGGTGTCTATCATTCACTACAGGAATTTAAATAAATAATTTAGAGGAAGAATTAAAACATCAACCAAAGAAAGAAGAGGTAACTGCCCTAGGAAATTTTCTTGGCAAAGGCTAGAAGATGTAATCAGATCAAACCAAAGTTCATAGTACTCTTAATCATTTGGGAAATGAGCAATACATATCTATTGGGCAAACAAGTTTATTAGAATTGGAAGTGTATAAGAAGAATAAAGTGATAGCTTATTAGACTGCCAGTAAAGTAACATGGAGAAAACAATTTGGGGCATGCTAAAAATGTCAAGTACATACATGAAAGTGAAAGTGAAATTGCTCAGTCGTGTCTGACTCTTTGTGACCCCATAGACTGTAGCCTACCAGGCTCCTCTGTCCATGGAATTTTCCAGGCAATAGTACTGGAGTGGGTTGCCATTTCCTTCTCCAGGGGATCTTCCCAACCCAGGGCTCGAACTGGGGTCTCCTGCATTGTAGACAGATGCTTTACCATCTGAGCCACCAGGGAAGTTGTCTCAAGTACATACATACATATATAAAAATATATATAAAATTAGAGGTAGAGAACAAACTTTGGAAAGGATTATAGTATGGGCTATAAGATATATATTATGTTTCACTCAGAAATACTGTTTTAAAGAGAAAAAGCAGATACAGTCTTTTGAGCATTTTCCATATTTGCAAAACAGAGATGATGTTAATGTCTAACAAAAAATGACTTAATGAATGCATTACAGAACCACTCAAATGTAATGCAGTGAATATATTATAATTCATATGAGTGATGAGCAAAAGTTGAAAAAATAGAATTTAAATAGAATTTAAAATATGTACACTACACTAATTATAAAAATGTGAATTATGTATGCATATAGACAAAGACCAAGGAAGATTATGCAAAAAGACGAAATCGCTCACTTTCAGTACATAAATCAAGAATGATATACTTTTCTACCTGTCTCTTATACACTCTACTAGGTATCTTCTATAAGATTCTTAAGATAACACTGAAATTTATACATGTAAATAGATTGGTACCTTATTTTCAAGATTTTTCATGAAATTTTCAGTCCCTAACTCTTGTAAGTCTCTATATGAATTCTTCACAAGTGGCTAAAGTGGGAATTCATCTTTAATTTTCAAATTTAGAGTTAAGTTGGGATCTTTATGTGAAAAATATGTTAATACTTATATTTCATATATCTATACATATTATATACAGTATATATTTTTCCAAAGATATATAATTGAAGTATATATTATTTTCTTCTTCTTTTTTCCTTCTCCAGAGTATTAAGGCTTAGCAACACATTTTAATTCAGACAGATTTCAAATATTGCTTCATTAACAGTCTCACATTTGACGTCCTTGCTATAACTGCAGTGTGTATTACGTCAAAATATGCTCTGTAACATCCCTGGAGACTCAATTACTGTGTGCCTTGCCTGTAACCTGAGCAAGTATTAGTGTAATGTCTGATATAACAGGGGCATATTTTCTTTGAACATTTTTCAGATACTATTTGATATAAATACCATAGTAAATTACTTCTGAAACCATCAATGCTTGGATGAAAATAATGCACTTATAAAAATATGATAATATGAGAAAATATTATTTTATATTAAAAATGTAAAAACTCTTATTCATGATTTTATAGCCACTTAGGAAAATATATAAATTTTAATCCTCTTTCCATATGTTATATTCAGTTATATTTTATAAAATATACTAAATTTCAAGGCGGTATTATGGACCCTTGGCATTCCTAGAAGAACACATCTGTAGGAAATATTTTTATTGCTTTATTTTTCTTAACTGCTGTAACTAATTTCAAAATGTGTTTGGGGGCTTCTTACAAGAAACTTACGAGTATGCCAAGAACAAGTGCACAGCAGCAAAAGGATTCAAAAATTAAAAGAAAAAAAAAATACAAATTCTTCCTAAAGGAGTCTGCTTGCAATGCAGGAGACCTGTGTTCAATCCCTGGGTTGGAAAGATCCCTGGGAGAAAGAATGGCTGCCCACTGCAGTATTCTTACCTGGAGAATTCCATAGAGTGCAAAGAGTTGGACACGACCGAGCAAATAACACTTTCACTCTCAAAGGAAGTTGCAATATTATTAAACTTAATTCTATTTATTATTCTATTATTCTATTTATAATGACCAGAACAGAAAGGAACATGGTGATTTACAGAACTCTAATTTTAAAATATTTTTCTTCTATGCAAATATTTTACTAGCCCTAATCTTATAGAATAATTTAGTGCAGGTTTCATACCATGTAATCCTTGCCTTGCTTAGCAAACTCAGGCCCAAAACTTGAAGTCATCCTGGTCCCCTCTCTTTCTAACACCTGCCAAATCCAACCCATCAGCAAATCAAACAGGTCTACTTTTAAAATGTATCCATAATCTTACGCTTTCTAACCACATTTACAGTTACTTTCCTAGTCTAAGACATCATCTCTGAACTGGATTATTTCCATAATGTTTTAATTGGTCTTGCTTTGGCACTTACTCCCCTACAATTTGTTTTCACCACAGCTGATAGAGTGATTCTGGCATGCAAAAACAGATAGATCATTGCATTCCTCTTCTAAGAACACTCTGGTGGTTCTGTGACTAAAGGGTTATAAGGCCCTACATAATTAGGCTCCTACTACTTCTATCTTAAACATCTACTTTTTGTTTTGATTGTTTTGCTCTAATTGCACTGAATTTTAATCAGTTTCTAAGATCCACCAGGCATTTTCACACCTCAGGAGATTTGACATTCTTTTTTCGCCTTTGCTTGGCATGCTGTCCTCAGAGAGCTCCATGCATATCCTGCTCCCCCACTCCAATTCTCTTATTTAATGAGTATGACCATCAATTGTAAAGTCATACTCCTCTCTCCTACTTCCTGTTCTCTTATACAGCCTTACTTTTCCCTCCAAAGAATGTATTACCCTATACTATTTGTATAAATACAGTTAATTGTTTATTTGTGATAGGATGTAGATAAGGAGAAACCAGAAGAATAAAAAAGAAGTCCTATACTGGTGCTTTGATTTTGTTGAAGTAGCCAAGTGACAGGGGGAAACCCTAAACTTCCACACATTTCCCTAGTAGATACTTTAAACCACTTAAAAATAGAATCTCACCTCAACTCTCAATTATGCAGAAATGGCCTAGAGAGGTATCATTGTGCTTCTTTACATATCAGGTAGCATCTAACCATATGGGTATCACATATCCTAGGCACAGCTGTCTTGTTTTGGGTTATTTGTAATGTTCATGGATCTTTTAAAATATTTATCCTTTAATCTGAAGAGACTGAGTTTTCTTCCTTCTTCTACACTTCCTTTCTCCTTCCATATATATATATTTTTTAAACTACCAATAACCTCTTTCCTTTTCTGAATACACGAACTGTATCTTGCAGACATAAATCTTGCAGCCTCTTGCAGTGGGTCTCAGCCTATCCACAGCTGGGCAAGTTTTGGCTCTGAATATTCAGAACTACTAGTTTTGCTTCCTCCTTTAGTCTTCTGACTCCCACTTTATCTGTGCTGATAGAGAAAGTGAATCTGTTTTCTGTTCTTGGTTAAGCCACAGCCTACTTTCCAGTATGGATCATATGACCTTTGGGCTAGATAGAACCCTGTCTCCACCATTATTCTCTGATGGGTGAGAAACTGTTGAGATGAATTGTTTAAACTGGTTCTATTATAGCTTCTGATTACATACTGTGAAGTGGTAAAATTTCGCAAATTATTGTAAATAGGCTTTTTCCAGTGACCTGTTGGTTTATGTTTATCTAGAGATACAAAATATTGTAACAATGGCCTTTTTAAGCTGAGTTTTATTGAGCTTTATAGGGGTGTCATATGCCTTTTCTGTTACATGTTGTTATGGGGATATCTTATAGTCATGAACTGTAATTGAGCAGAATGCTGCCCCCCCCCCAACCCCATATCTTCTGCTTGGTTTTTGTTTGTAGAAAAGCTGTAGTCTCTCAGGCTTCCCTGAGTCACAGTGGTTGGTTCAAAAGTAAATGGCTGAAAAGATGTGAACATATAGTGACAAAAATTCCAGCTTGGATGGTCATGGTTTGGAAAATGAAAAACAACAATTCAAAGCCGATTGGATGCAGCAAAAGCAGATTTAAGAGAAGTTGATAGCAATGTGAGATTACCTTAGGCAGCAAGAAAAATATCAAGTAAACAACCTAACCTTACACCTAAAGTAACTAGAGAAAGAAGAACAAACAACATCCAAAGTTCATAGAAGGAAAGAAATCATAAAGAACAACAATGAAAAAAATTAGAGACTAAGAAAATAATAGAAAAGATCAATGAAACAAGAAGTTGGTTCTTTGAAAAGACAAACAAAATTGATAAGCCTTTAGCCAGACTCATCAAGAAAAAAGGAAGAGGGCTGAAATCAATAAATTCAAATGAGGATGAACTTAAAACCCACACCACAGAGAAACTAGGGACCATAAGATACTACTTATTCTTATTTAGTCACTAAGTCTTGTCTGACTCTTTGTAATCCCAAGGACTGTAGACTGCCAGGCTTCTCTGTCCATAGGATTTTCCAGGAGAGAATACTTGAGTGGGTTGCCATTTCCTTCTTCAGGGGATCAAACCAGGTATCAAATCTGCATATCCTGCATTGGCAGGAATTGGCAGGAAGATTCTTTACTGCTGAGCCACCAGGGAAATCCCCATAAGAGATTATGACAAGCAACTAGATGCCAATAAAATGTACAACCTAGAAGAAATGGACAAATTCTTAGAAAGATCTAATCTCTTGAGACTGAACTAGGAAAAAACAGAAAATATGAACAGACCAATTCCAAGTGCTGAGAGTGAATCTGTGATTTAAAAAACTCCCCAAAAACTAATGTCCGTGACCAGATGGATTCATAGGCAAACTTTACCAAAACTTTAGAGAAGATTTAGTACCTATCTTTCAAAACTATTCTTAAAAAAAAAAAAATTGCAGAGGAAAGAACAGTTCTGAATTCATTCTATGAGGCCACCATCACCCTGATACAAAAAAAAAAAAAAAAAAAAACCACAAACCAGACAAAGACACTACACTCAGAAAAAATTACAGGCCAACGTCACTGATGAATATAGATGTAAAAATACTTAACAAAGAAAAATACCAATACAGTATACTGACACATATATATGGAATTTAGAAAGATGGCAATGATGACCCTGTATGCGAGACAGCAAAAGAGACACAGATGTATAGAACAGACTTTTGGACTCTGTGGGAGAGGGAGAGGGTGGGATGATTTGGGAGAATGGCATTGAAACATGTATACTATCATGTAAGAATGAAGCACCAGCCTATGTTTGATACAGGATACAGGATGCTTGGGGCTGGTGTACGGGGAAGATCCAGAGAGAGGATATGGGGTGAGATGTGGGAGGGGGATTCAGGATTGGGAGCTCGTATACACCCGTGGTGAATTCATGTCAATGTATGGCAAAACCAATATGGTATTGTAAAGTAAAATAAAGTAAAAAAAAAAAAAAAAATACTACAAAACTGAATTCAATAATACATTTAAAGGATCATACACCATAATCAAGTGAGATTTATCCCAGAATTACAATGATTTTTCAATGTCTGCAAATCAATCTGTGTGGCACACCAGATTAACAAACTGAAGAATAAAAACCATATGATCATCTCAATAGATGCAAGAGCTTTTGGTAAAATTCAACATCGATTTATGATAAAAACTCTCCAGAAAATGAGAATAGAGGGAACATAGCTCAACAAAATAAAAGCCATATATGACAAACATAGCTAATATCACACTCAGTGGTGAAAAGATGAGAAAGCATTTCCTATAAGATCAGCAATAAGACAAGGATGCTCACTCTCACCACTTTTATTCACCATAATTTTGGAAGTTGTAGATATAGCAATCAGAGAAGAAAAATAAATAAAATAATCTAAGCTATAAAAGAAGTTATAAAACTGTCACTGTTTGCAGATGATATGATACTATACATAGAAAATCCTAAAAGATACTACCAGAAAGCTATAAGAGCTCATCAATGAATTCAATAAAGTTGTAAGATACAAAATTAAGACATAAAAATCTGTTGCACATCCATGCAATAACAACAAAAGATCAGAAAGGAAAATTAATGAAATAATCCCAACCCCAATTATCATCACATCATAAAGAATAAAATACCTAGGAAATAAACCTACCTAAGGAGGCAAAAATCTACACTCTGAAAACTATAAGATACTGATAAAAGAAACTGAAGACAACATAAACAGGTGGAAAGATATACCATGTTCTTGGATTAGAAAAATCAGTACTGTTAAAATGGTTATACTACTCAAGTTAATCCACAGATTCAAAGCAATCTACAGATACAATGCAATCTCTGTCAAACTACCAATGGCATTTTTCGCAGAACTAAAGCAAAAATCTTAAAATTTGTATAGAAACACATAAGGCCTTGAACAGCCAAAGCAATCTTGAGAAAGAACAACAGTTAGAGAAATCTGATCCTTGACATCAGACTACAGTCATCAAAATAGTATGAAACTGCCACAAAGATAAACATATATATAAATAGAACAGGACAGAAAACCCATATATACGATCTAACTGTCCATCAACAGATGAGTGAATAAAGAAGGTGCACTATATATATATATAATGGAGTACTACTCAGCCAAAGAAAAGAAAGAAATAATGCTACTTGCAGCAACATGGCTGCAACTAGAGATTATCATGTTAAATGAAGTAAGTCAGAAAGGGAAAGAGAAATATGATATTATATCACTTATGTGTGATACACATAGAAAGGCAATGCCAAAGAATGTTCAAGCCACCACACGATTGAACTCATCTCACACACTAGGAAAGCAATGCTTAAAATTCTCCAAGCCAGGCTTCAAGAATACATGAACTGTGAACTTCCAGATGTTCAAGATGGATTTAGAAAAGGCTGAGGAACCAGAGACCAAATTGCCAACATCCGCTGGATCATCAAAAAAGCAAGAGAGTTCCAGAAAAACAGCGCCTTCTGCTTTAGTGACTATGCCAAAACTTTTGATGTGTGGATCACAAGAAAATGTGGAAAATTCTTAAAAAGATGGGAATAGCAGACCATCTGACCTGTCTCTTGACAAACCTGCATGCAGGTCAAGAAGCAACAGTTAGAACTGGACATGGAACAACAGACTGGTTCCAAACAGGAAAAGGAGTAGTTCAAGGCTGTATATTGTCACCCTGCTTATTTAACTTCTGTGCAGAGTATATCATGCGAAATGCTGGGCTGAATGAAGCACAAGCTGGAATCAAGATTGCTGGAAGAAATATTAATAACCTCAGATACACAGATGACACCAAACTTATGGCAGAAAGTGAAGAAGAACTAAAGAGCCTCTTGATGAAAGTAAAGAGGAGAGTGAAAAAGTTGACTTAAAACTCAACATTCAGAAAACTAATATAATGACATCTGGTCCCATCACTTCATGGCAAATAGATGTGGAAATGATGGAAGCAGTAAAACTTTATTTATTTATATTTTTTGGCCCAATATCACTGCAGATGGTGATTGCAGCCATGAAATTTAAAAAACTTGCTCCTTTAAAGAAAAGCTATGACCAAACTAGATGGCATATTTAAAAGCAGAGACATTAGTTTGCCAAAAAATGTCCATCTAGTCAAGCTATGTTTTTTTTCCAGTAGTCATATATAGATGTGAGAGTTGGACTATAAAGAAAGCTAAGCACCAAAGAACTGATACATTTGACTGTGGTATTGGAGTAGACTCTTGAGAGTCTGGACTGCAAGGTGATCAAATCATTCAATTCTAAGGAAATCAGTCCTGAATATTCATTGGAAGGACTGATGTTGAAGCTGAAACTCCAATACTTTGGCAACCTGATGTGAAGAACTGACTCATTGGAAAAGACCCTTATGCTGGGAAATTGAAGGTGTAAGGAGAAGGGGATAACACAGGATGAGATGGTTGGATGGTATCACTGACTTGATGGACACAAGTTTGAGCAAGCCATGGGAGTTAGTGATGGACAGGGAAGCCTTGCATGCTGCAGTCCATGGGGTTGCAAAGAGATGGATATGACTGAGCGACTGGACTGAACTGATGTGTCATACTAACAAACCTTTCTATGAAACACAAACAGAATCACAAAGAACAGATTAATGGTTGCCAAAAAGGAGGGGTTGGAGGAAGGATAGAGAAGGGGTTTGGAGGAAGGACAGAGTGGGAATTTGGGGTTACAGATATAAACTTTTACATACAAAATGGATAAGCAACATGGTTTTACTGTATATGGCAAATAACAATATTCATATGTATATATACATATATATGTATAACTGAATCACTTTGCTGTGCAGTAGGAAGTAGCACAACATTGTAAACTAATTTTCAATTAAAAAAAAAAAAAGCCCATAAATAAACCCATGCATCTATGGTCAGTTCAGATCAGTTCAGTCCAGTTCAGTCACTCAGTCATGTCTGATTCTTTGCGACCCCATGAACTGCAGCACACCAGGCCTCCCTGTCCATCACCAACCCAGGAGTCCACCCAAACCCATGTCCATTGAGTTGGTGATGCCATCCAACCATCTCATCCTCTGTCATCCTCTTCTCCTCCTGCTCTCAGTCTTCCCCAGCATCAGGGTCTTTTCAAATGAGTCAGCTCTTCACATCAGGTGGCCAAAGTATTAGAGTTTCAGCTTCAACATCAGTCCTTCCAATGAACACCCAGGACTGATCTCCTTTAGGATGGACTGGTTGGATGTCCTTGCTGTCCAAGGGACTCTCAAGAGTCTTTTCCAACACCATAATTCAAAAGCATCAATTCTTTGGTGCTCAGCTTTCTTTATAGTGCAACTCTCACATCCATACATGACCACTGGAAAAACCATAGACTTAACTAGACAGACCTTTATTGGCAAAGTAATATCTGTTTTTTAATATGCTATCTAGGTTGGTCATAACTTTCCTTCCAAGGAGTAAGCATCTTTTAATTTCATGGCTGCAGTCACCATCTGCAGTGATTTTGGAGCCCCCAAAAAACAAAGCCAGCAACTGTTTCCACTGTTTTCCCATCTATTTCCCATGAAGTGATGGGACCAGATGTCATGATCTTAGTTTTCTGAATGTTGAGCTTTAAGCCAACTTTTTCACTCTTCTCTTTCACTTTCATCAAGAGGCTTTTAAATTCTTCTTCACTTTCTGCTCTAAGACTGGTGTCATCTGCATATGTGAGGTGAGGTGAGGTGAAGTCACTCAGTCATGTCCAACTCTTTGCGACCCCGTGGACTATAACCTACTAGGCTTCTCTGTCCATGGGATTCTCCAGGCAAGAATACTGGAGTGGATTGCCATTTCCTTCTCCAGGGGATCTTCCCGACCCAGGGATCAAACCCAGGTCTCCCGCATTGGAGGCAGATGCTTTAACCTCTAAGCCACCAGGTTATTTGATATTTCTCCTGGCAATTTTGATTCCAGCTTGTGCTTCATCCAGTCCAGCGTTTCTCAAGATGTACTCTGCATATAAGTTAAATAAGCAGGGTGACAATATACAGCCTTGACGTACTCCTTTTCCTGTTTAGAACCAGTCTGTTGTTTCATGTCCAGTTCCAACTGTTGCTTCCTGATCTGCATATAAATCTCTCAAGAGGCAGGGTAGGTGATCTGGTATTCCTATTTCTTTCAGAATTTTCCTGTTTGTGGTGATACACACAGTCAAAGATTTTGGCATAGTTAATAAAGTAGAATTGATGTTTTTCTGGAACTCTCTTGTTTTTTCAATGATCCAACAGATGTTGGCAATTTGATCTCTGGTTCCTCTGTATTTTCTAAATCTAGGTTGAACATCTGGAAATTCATGGCTCACATATTGTTGAACCATGGCTTGGAGAATTTTGATCTTTACTTTACCAATGTGTGAGATGAATGCAATTGTGTGGTAGTTTGAGCATTCTTTGGCATTGCTTTCTTTGGGATTGGAATGAAAACTGACCTTTTCCAGTCCTGTGGCCACTGCTGAGTTTTCCAAATTTCCTGGCATATTGAGTGCAGCACTTTCATAGCATCATCCATTAGGATTTTTAAATAGCTCAACTGGAATTCCATCACTGGTCAGAATGACCATTATTAAAAAGTCTGTAAATCATAAATGCTGAAGGCAGAATGGAGAAAAAGGAATTCTCTTTCACTCTTGGTGGGAATGTAAATTTGTACAGCCATTATGGAGTGTAGTATGGAAGTACTTTAAAAAGTTAAAAATGGAGTTACCATATGATTCAAGGATCTCATATGCATATATCTGGAGAGGAGCATAATTCAAAAAGATACATACACCCAGTGTTCTTGCAGCACTGTAATAGCTAAGACATGGGAAAAACCTATATGTCCATCAACAGATGAACGGGTAAAGATTTTGTATACACATACACACACACACACACACACACATAATGGAAAAATATTCAGTCATCAAAAAGAATGAAATAATGTCATCTGTAGCAACACTGATGGACCTAGAGATTATCATACAAAGTAAAGTAAGCCAAAGAGAAAGGTAAAGATCATATGATATTGCTTATATGAGATATCTAAAAAATACAAATGAATTGCTTTATAAAACAGAAATAAAGCCACAGATACAGAAAACAAACATGTTTACTGAAGCAGGAAGGGGGAGGGGAGGGATAAATTAGGAGTTTGGAGTCAGTATATTCATACTACTATGTATAAAATAGATAAAAATATTTACTGTATAACACCTGGAAGTATACTCAGTATTTTGTAATTATATATATATATATATTTTATAATATAAAATTAAATTTATTTGCAATACACCTGAAACTATCACAATATTGTTAGCCAGCTACAATTTTTAAAATATTACAAAACAAATAACAATTTGGCTAGAACTGAAACAATTTAAATAGTAAATCAACCTTTTGCCAATTACTGAATCTTTATTTCCTTCCTGAAATATATAGGTAACATTATCTAATGTGCATTCCTGAGTTGTTTTACAGATCCTAAAACCCCCACTAAATGGAAGAAGCCAACCACAAAATGACCAGTTATATGTAACCTAAGACCAGATGGAACCTAAGAACTGATAGTGTTACTCTGTGACACTGTCCTGTTATCTCATCATCAACCAATCAGAGAACTATGCACCAGCCAATCATACGCAATGTGATTCCTCTCCTTTCCCTTGCCCTTAAAAACTTTTCCCTGTAACTCATCAGGGAGTTCAGTTTTTTGAGCACTAGCTGCCCCACAGTTTTTGACTGGTGCCAATGAAAAGTACTAGAACTGCCTTCAGTACAACCCAGTGTCAACAGATTGGCTTTAGTGTGGACCCATGTTTGGTAAAACAACCACTGCCATTACTGCTGTCCTGAACTTCAAAAAATAGAGGGTTGAAAATTTAACTCTTGATAGCATTTCTTGAATGGAATTAGAAGTCTTTCTATGACTTATGTGGTGTTTTATATTTTGGAAGGATACTTTTCAGAACATGATACGTTTTCTATAAATGTTCTTAGGTTTGGGTTTCCCTTTAGAATGATAAAGAAAAGGTACAGAGTTATAACTCAAATCATGTGAAAACTTCCTATAGCAACTTCCCTAAAAAATAAATCCTGGCATAATACTTAAACTGCTTTTCCACATGCCAATAGCATCACATCAGGGCTTCTCAGAGGCTGAGAGAGACCTAAGCCATGTTAACTTTCAAGGATCTCAGTATGTTATACCTAGAGCCAGAACTTTTTTTTAACATTTAATATTTAATTTTTATCCTGTACACCAAGGATATTCATTAATGGTTTATTTTAACTAAGAAACAATAATGCAAGCATAAAATAAATAACAAACACTGAATGTGCAGTCCAGCACCAAAAACTCCTTATACTCCTGTCAGTTCAGTTCAGTCACTCAGTCATGTCCAACTCTTTGTGACCCCATGGACTGCAGCAAGCAAGGCTTCCCTGTCCATCACCAACTCCTGGAGCTTACTCAAACTCATATCGATAGAGTTGGTGATGCCATCTAACCATCTCATCCTCTGTTGTCCTCCTCTCCTCTTTCCCAGCATCAGGGTCTTTTCCAATGACTCAGTTCTTCGCATCACGTGGCCAAAGTACTGGAGTTTCAGCTTCAACATCAGTCCTTCCAATGAATATTCAGGATTGAAATATTCAGGACATAAAGAAAGCTGAGCACCAAACAAAGAATTGATGCTTTTGAAATGTGGTGTTGGAAAAGACCCTTGAGAGTCCCTTGGACTGCAATGAGATCCAACCAGTCCATCCTAAAGAAAATCAGTCTTGAATGACACCCAGCCATCTCATCATTGACTTAATGGACTTTGAGTAGGCTCCAGGAGTTGGTGATTGGCAGGGAGGCCTGGCATGCTGCAGTCCGTGGGGTCTCAAATAATCAGACATGACTGAGCAACTGAACTGATCTGAAGGTCAGGTGGTCTGGTATTCCCATCGCCTGTAAGAATTTTCTAAAATTCTTGCTCTTATGGGAAGACAACATGGACTGTGGCATTGGTAGACTGAGGTTCAGATCCAGCCCTTGGTTCATTTCCAGCTGTCCTGTGTCAGGGAAGATGTTCAGAGACTCAACATACTCCTTCTTCTAAGACAGGATTTTTCTGCTATTCTTCGTGGCTGTGTTTGGAGTAAGATGGTGGAGTAGAAGGATGTGTGCTCATCTTCTCTTGTGAGAACTCCAAAACTACAACTTGCTCCTAAACAGTCGACTGGAGAATGTTGGATCAAATCAAATAAAGATATTCCACATCCAAGGGCCAAGGAGAAGCCCCAGTAAGATGGGAGGAGGGGCAAAATCATGTTTAGAATCAAACCCCTTACCTGCAAGAGACACTCAGAGGGCTCAATCAAACCTTGTGTGACCCAGGACCCAGAGACCTCACAGAGACTGAGCCAGATAGGCTCATTATCATGTATCAAAGACATTTATAGATATCTAAGGGATCTGGTGACAAGCCGTGAAATGATCTTATCTCACTTTTAAGTGGTTCCTTCTGACAATCCTGACAAGAGATTCAGGGGTCAACTCTTACTATTCCTATCAATTTTTATTTATTTTCTCCTTGGGCCAAAGCTATAATTTATCACAATACATTCTATTTATCTCTCCCTCTGTGGTTACTGTGATTGACTGAAGGAACCACATTGCAATCTGATGCCCAACTACATGCTTGATATCTCTGGATCTCTAGGAGGAATCTCAAAATTAACATGAACGAACTTTTTTTCCCGTCCAACTTTATTGGGGTACATTTGACAAATGAAAATGATATATATTTAAAGTATACAACATGATCATTTGATATACAAATTCACTGTGAGATATTTACCACAATCAGGTTAATCAACACATCAGCCATCTCATATAGTTCCCTCTTTTTTGGTAGTAAGAATGCTTAAGGTTTACTCCGTTAGAAAATTTGAAGTATACGAAATAATAGTATATTGACTATAGTCACCATATTATGTGTTGGATCTTCATAACTTACTCATCTTACAACTGCAAATTTGTATCCTATGACCATTATCTTCCAATTTCCCTTACTCTGTAGCCCATGGCAACCACCATTCTACTGTTCCTGTGAAGGTGACAGTTTTTGTTTTGATTGCTCCCATGTCAAACCTGTTTTCCTCATCTTTAGTTTCAGTTTCAGTTCAGTCACTCAGTCGTGTCTGACTCTTTGTGACTCCATGAACTGCAGCACGCCAGGCCTCCCGGTCCATCACCAACTCCCAGAGTCCACCCAAACCCATGTCCATTGAGTTGGTGATGCCATCCAACCATCTTATCCTCTGTCGTCCCCTTCTCCTCCTGCCCTCAATCTTTCCCAGCATCAGGGTCTTTTCAAATGAGTCAGCTCTCCGCATCAGGTGGCCTAAGTATTGGAGCTTCAGCTTCAACATCAGTCCTTCCAATGAACACCCAGGACTGATCTCCTTTAAGATGGGCTGGTTGGATCTCCTTGCAGTCCAGGGACTCTCAAGAATCTTCTCCAACACCACAGTTCAAAAGCATCAATTCTTTGGTGCTCAGCCTTCTTTATAGTCCAACTCTCACATCCATACATGACCACTGGAAAAACCATAGCCTTGACTAGATGGACCTTTGTTGGCAAAGTAATGTCTTTGTTTTTTAATATGCTGTCTAAGGTGGTCATAACTTTCCTTCCAAGAAGTAAGCGTCTTTTAATTTCACGGCTGCAATCACCATCTGCAGTGATTTGGGAGCCCAGAAAAATAAAGTCAGCCACTGTTTGCACGGTTTCCCCATCTATTTGCCATGAAGTGATGGGACCAAATGCCATGATCTTAGTTTTCTGAATGTTGAGCTTTAAGCCAACTTTTTCCACTTTCCTCTTTCACTTTCATCAAGAAGCTCTTTAATTCTTCTTCACTTCCTGCCAAATGGGTGGTGTCATCTGCATATCTGAGGTTATTGATATTTCTCCCAGAAATCTTTGATTCCAGCTTTTGCTTCATCCAGTTCAGCATTTCCCAAGATGTACTCTGCATATAAGTTAAATAAGCAGGGTGACAATATGCAGCCTTGATGTACTCCTTTTCCTATTTGGAAACAGTCTGTTGTTCCATGTCCAGTTCTAACTGTTGCTTCCTGACCTGCATACAGGTTTCTCAAGAGGCAGGTCAGGTGGTCTGGTATGCCTATCTCTTTCAGAATTTTCCAGTTTATTGTGATCCACATCTCATCTTACTAAATATTAATAAATGGTGCCCATTGTTCAAATTGTGGAAGACAAAATCTTAGGCATCATCAATGGAGGTATACTTCTTAATGCTTTTGCTGTCTTTTATCCACTTCCCTGGTGGCCTCAGATGGTAAAGCGTCTGCCTGCAATGCGGGAGACCTGGGTTTGATTCCTGGGTTGGGAAGATCCCCTGGAGAAAGAAATGGCAATCCACTCCAGCACTCTTGCCTGGAAAATCCCATGGACGGAGGAGCCTGGTAGGGTACAGTCCATGGGGTCGCAAAGAGTCGGACACGACAGAGCAACTTCACTTTCACTTTCATCCACTTCAATGCCTAATGTTGGAGACTTAAAAGGCTCAGCCCTAGCCCTTCCCTCATTCTTGACCTAAATTATCTCACTAGGAAATCCATTGATTCCTAGGGCTTTAAATGTCATCTGTAACATATATTACCTGCCTTTCTTTTCTTTCTTTCAAGATTGGGGTCCAAAGCATAAACAGGTTCCTACAGCTCTACTTTCAAAAGATACTCATCATCCCTCTCTTCTTTTTGTTCGCTCTGTGATGAGCCTAGTGCAGGACATTATTATTTCTTTTAGGGATTACTGCAATGGCTTCCTAACTGGTTCCTCTGCTTTTTGTCTTTCTCTAATAAAATTTATTCTCTTTATTCAAGAAAAAATTTAAAAAACAAAGTCAACATCATCAATTATATTATATTACTCTCTTGCTTAATAGCTACCAATGGCTTCTAATTACATACATAATGAAATTCAAATTCCTTATACTGACCTACAGGGCTCTATATGATCTAGCCTCTCTCAACTTTGTTGATCCAATTTCTTACCATTTTCTTCTTTATCCTCTATCTTCAGTCATAGAAAACTATCTTTCCCCCGCCTTAAACATGGCAAACATGTTGTGCATGTATCTGCATTCCCTGATTTCCCTATGAGAAATGCTTTGACTCTAGATACAGAAGACTTCTCTTCCAACCAAAGTAAAATAATTCATCCTCTTTTACCTCCAGTTACTATACGGTATAACATCCTGTTCTATTTTTATTACAGCACTCTCTGGATTATATTTTATTTTTATTATTTTCTGCCAACATAATGCTAGGATGTCAGCATTATAAGTGTAAGTATCTTGTATGTCTTGTTCACTCATCCATCCACAGAATCTACAGCAGGGTGTAGCATTGTGTAGGAATGCAACTTAGATTCAAGTGAATTAATGAAAGGTATGTCATTAACCCCTCTTGTTCCTGAATCCTCACATTCTTCAGAGTTTGCAAAAGACTGACAAAATTAAATTCAACATATTAAATACTTCAATAACATAAAAACAAAACAAACAACAAAAAACCTGACAAGCCATTTTATTGCTATTTTCATTTCTAATTGTATAATTTTGATGTGTATATGGCTTAAGTGTTATTAATCATTGTTTTGTGTCAGGAGTGTCCAGCATATTTGGTTCGGCATTCCAAGGAGAGGTGTTTGGGTGCTAGGTAAGCCTCAAAAGGCTCTAGGCTGTCTCTTTTGGGGCATAGATGTATTGTGGGGCATTGTGGCAGAGCTGTGTATGTAAGCTATCTGCAGGTGAAGTGTGTTACTGTTGAAGCCATATTTTCATGAGTTAGAGAAGGGATAATCAGTTGAGTGAGACAATAGAAATTTTCTCCCTCACTTTTGAAGTTTGGGGGTAGCTTACAAAAATTAAGCTTCTACAAGACTTCTGGAAATTTAAGCACTCTCTTTTGCCCTGTTTCTTCACTAGATTAAGACCCTGACTTTTCCAACATAATCCTAGGACATTTCCCCAGCATGAACTCCCAGGCATCCAGGGATCTTCCTCTTTACTTCAAAATCCTGACCCCACTCTAGTGATATCCTGAGTTCTCACAGGTACAGTCACTTTATTCCTATGTTCAGAAGGAAATCAAAAAAAGAAAAATGTCTAAACAAGCAACTGATAACCCTACTGTCCTTTTGATTCTTTCATAAGCAGTCTTGTTGGCTCATTAAATTCAAAGCCATGAGTCATTAAAATAAAATTCTTCTTTCCTCAAGGTCAGATAGCATGAAATATTCTCAGAAGGTGAAGGGGACATCTTTGCATTATGACCCTCTAATACATCAAAATAAAGAAATGAAAACAAACCAGCTCTGCTTTATTAAAAGTCATATTTCATATTTCAGCCATATTAAAACAGGCTGAAAGTTGATGCTATTAAGGTTGAAAAAAATCCTTCCTTCTCAGTGTTGAGGAATAGAATAGAATGAGCCAAGTAGAGGGGATTAAAGAGAATTTAGCCCTGCCCTTGGGGAGTTGCAGTACCAAGTGTTTAATCTTGAAGGGTGTAAAGAAGCCCCCCCTTATCCTATTGTTGAGAGTGCAGAACTGGCATTGGTTGGTGTTAACCAGCTCAGTACAAAATGAGATTCAAAAGGAGCTTTAAAAAATTATATCCACAGGAAGCCCTGAAGCAGCACATTTAAAACAATCCTGCATTCCTAATTCAGAAGACAAGTGTGACCAAGGTGAAACAGGCAGATCAGCAGTTCCTACTCTCTTGGTTTCCCTGAAAGTCCTCACAAATGAGACAGATCCTTTCAGAAATGGATTCTGACTGAGGCATGATGCCACAGCACACTATATCATCCTAACAGGTTGGGACATTTCCCAGGGGCTTGTCTTAATGATAATGCCACACTGGATGATGCCATACAGCACATACTCCCTTAGGAAGTTAAATCAAAGTGTGAAATTACAATACTTTCATGAGATTCTCATTGATTTTTAGATCTTTAGTCTGATTTTTTTTTTTTTCATGCAAAGGAAACCCAGGAAAATTTTAAATTACTTCTCCTTAATTATAATCATATAATAAAACAGACAAGAGATTTGGAAAGACAGTTCTGTATCAAGACTCACCTTCATCCCTTATCAGTTGACAATGGGTGGATAATGGAAGATTGGGCCTCTTTGGTGGCTCAAGTGGTAAAAAATCTCCCTAAAACGTGGGAGACCTGGATTCAATCCCTGGGTGGGGAAGATGCCGGAGAGAAGGGAATGGCAACCCATTCCAGTATTCTTACCTGGAGAATCCGATGGACAGAGAAGCTTGACAAACTACAGTCCATGGGGTCACAAAGAGACACGACTGAGTGGCTATACTACTACTATTAATGAGGAAAGTGAAAGTGAAGTCGCTCAGTCGTGTCTGACTCTATGCGACCCTATGGACTGTAGCCTGCCAGGCTTCTCTGTCCGTGGGATTTTTCCAGGCAAGAGTACTGGAGTGGGTTGCCTTTTCCGTCTCCAAGGGATCTTCCTGACCCAGAGATTGAACCCAGGTCTCCCGTATTGCAGGCAGACGCTTTACCCTCTGAGCCACTAGGGTTGATATCTAATCAGTTGATGACCACAGCCAAATCACTGAACTTTCCTGAACTCCCATTCCTTTATTTATAATAAGAATGATAATAAAAATAATTCTCATGCAGGCTTGGCGTGAGACTTAAACATTATGCACAATTCCTTTGTATACTCTAAAATCACCTTACAATTGTTATTCATGTTTAACTTTCATAATCTCTACTAACATCCTGTAAGTGCAGGAGTTGGTGCCCACAGTTCAAATATGTGGTCTATGATCTACTAGCATTCTATGAAGACCACAGAATTTCAGTCTCTGGACTGGAATGCACTTGAGCAACATCAAATCAAAGCACTCATTCAGTAGTTCAACCTTCTCTGCAAAGTCCATGATAACCAACTACTTGAACTTCTTCAGTTAACAAGTAACTCACTACTTCAGAAGGCTTTAATCATTTGTCAGCACTAACTGTTGGAAGGGACATCTTCATCCTGAAGTAAAAGTGATTTCCTTCTAACTCATCCAATCATTTTAGTACTACTCCAGTTTTTCATATAGTCAGTCTGTCTGTTTTATATAAATCTTTATAATACAGAATAAAACCCCCTTTCATCAATATATCAGTAGCTAATAATTTGAAATTTTTAGAAAGATAATACTTTTACTTCATGCCTGTAGTAAAATTGGATAAAACATACTCCATTATTTCTTTTTCCCATGACAAATTGAATAGAAGAGTGGTGATGTACACCATACTTTACCCACTCCCATAGATGGCACAGAATTTAGTACCTATAGTCTCAATATGTGGGAGATGTGTGCATATAAGTTAGTTAGAGGATAAGCTCAAATATTGCATAAATCAAAGGTTTGGGAAATCAACAACTTAAAGAGGTTTACTCAGAGAATGATAATTTCAAATTGCCCATTCCCACAGCTGGCAAGGCAACTAGGTTCAAAAGGAACTATTACATACAACCTGACATTTCTTCATTTTATTTATACAAAGATACTAGACTGCTGATTGAATTGTGCCTGTATATTTGACTTAATAGCTAATTTTGTGACTTGGAAATAATCATCTTTGAGAATTTTAATTTCCATCTTGTAAAACTGAGTGATAGTGGTCAAGTTGGAATAATTATTTAGTATCTATTAGATACAGTTTAAATGACTTATTTTGAGATATAATTAACAGTAATGTATCCAGGATTATAACACTAAAACAGAAATTAATAAATAGTATTTTAATCATCATAGACTAACAGTTAATTTCCAGGGAATTTATTTCTTTTGAGTGAAGAAAAAGATACTCTAAATTCATATTTTCTTATATCACAAGATGTTCTTCCTATCTTACAATTGAGAAAGAGAAGCTCAAAATATTTAAATAATTTATCTAGTTCACCTTGCTAGTGAAGGAACTGTCAATCAAGCAAATGACTGCTTACTATCAAGATAATTACCCAACACTGCTTCTGATTCAAGGATATATGTATGTATTTTTGATTTTTGATAATATTATGCATGGTTTGTACATGTGGACTGTTTTATTTTCTTCTATTTTTAATCCAATTTAGGCTTAAATATGGGAGCGATTATTTCTACCGTAGCTGTGTTTATTAATATAATACAAAGAATATTTTCATTAATGTTCCTGACACTTTGCTAAGTGATAGAGACTTGGAAAAGATCAAAACAAAATCAAATTAAAATTTGCAGTTCAATACAGAAGGTAAAGAGGAGCTTTTCAAAAGCATAGTTCATTCCATGTCTACTAATAATTTATTTGAAAAATACCAAACCTGACAAAAAATGAAACCACTTTCATATTTGAAAGCAAAATAATTGAGTTTATTCATTCTCACCCATTCACAGTCAAATTTTTAGGGTATGATGATTTATGCTTCTTATATCTTGCCCACCTCACTCTTGTTTGCTGGTTGGATATATTTAGCACTTCTATTCCAATGACATTATCAAGGTGACACTTAGCGGCTCTTCCTTTCAACAGTCAATGTACTGTACCAAAAATTATAAATATGTTAAAATCTAATGCTATGTTTTACCTTGAGGGTGAGTTCAGTAGGTAAACTCAAACTAGAAAATACTTCAAAGTAAACTTGAAATAAACAGCTTTCCATTAATCATATACTACATATATGGTATCATTTTTCTTTTCATTTAGTTCACCTACATGTAACAGTACACTTTTTGGCAGTGGAAGCAATAGAAATAAATTAATAGAAGAATTGAATAATATAACATTTTATCTCTGACTATTATAAATACAGTCTATCTATTCTTTTCAGGGTTAAATATACCCTTATTTTAAATTCAGGCAGGCAGTGGAAAATAAATTGTCTTTTCCCACCACCATTTTACTTCTGGGCTTTTTCTGTCCCGTTTTAAAAGAGTCTCAGATATGTGACTCCTGACTCCATTCTTTCTATAATAAAATGCTAAATCTGGTTTAGTGTGATATTATGAATCTGGAGATACAACCACATTTTCTCAAGAACCTATTAAACTCAGCCAACAGCAACTTATCATTAAATGCTTCAAAATAAAAATGTAGTCGGCTTCAAAATGCATAAGCATCTTGTGTGTATTGCAAGCCTTAAATATAACATAAAAATTGGTAAGACAGTAATATAAACCAAGCTGTTTTTAGTCAGGCAAGCTTTAGTAAATACCTCACTTCCCATCTCCCACAGTATCACTTTTGAAAATCTGCACAAAGAATATTCCTTCAGTATTACTAAATTTAATTTAACTTATATAAAGGCATTTAGTGATATATATCTTACATTCAAGATGATTTACTGGTTAATACATTCAATTTTAAAATCCAGTCTGTATTGTGAAATGGAAAACAGTAAGGTTGGACATATAAACATACTTTAATCAATGAAAGAATATAGAAACACATCATTAGATCCAAATATAAGATCAATTATATTATGAGTCTAGTAATATATAGAGTTGGCCAAAAAGTTCATTTGGATTTTTCTGTAAGATGTTACAGCATGAACTTTTTGGCCAACCCAATATATTAAAATTGAAATTTAAAGTATATATCATTCATAAAATAAATCACAGTTCTTTCAGCAAACTAATTCTAAATTTTTGAACATCACAAAAATTATTGCTTCCCTAGTGATTCAGGTGGTAAGGAATCTGTCTGCAATGCAGGAACCTAGGTACAATCCCTGGGTCAGGAAGATCCCCTTAAGAAAGAAATGGCAACATACTCGGTATTCTTGCCTGGAAAATCCCATGGACAGAAGAGCCTGGCGAGCTACAGTCACAAATAGTCTGACACGACTGCGACATCTGGGGGACTTTTAGTATGTTGGCACGTTCCCTGGAGATCTCGACTTTCCTAGCACTTTCAAACGTTTATTTTGTCAAAATATTTAAAAATTATTTTGGAAACATAATTTAATGGTTGCTTAATGTTCCATCAAGTTAAATATCTCTCAAAGTGTTGTCCAGGGACAACCTACAATAGGATCTTTCAGAGGTACCTGAAACAGAATTTGTGGGATAGGGACTCAATAATATGCATTTTACTCAGAAAATTCTTACATGTTCAATTTTGAGAAGCCATAATTGATTAAATGTTTTAAAATCTATGTAACCATGTTTTCATTCTTCTAGGCAGGTTGTTTCCAAGGTTTGTATATGGGGCTTCCCTTGTGGCTCAGATGGTAAAGCGTCTGCCTGCAGTGTGGGAAACCTGGGTTCGATCCCTGGGTTGGGAAGTTCCCCTGGAGAAGGAAATGGCAACCCACTCCAGTATTCTTGCCTGGAAAATCCCATGGACAGAGGAGCCCTGTAAGCTACAGTCTTTGTGAGTCGCAAAGA
The DNA here is from genome assembly GCA_006410635.1 of Cephalophus harveyi. Taxonomy (NCBI): domain Eukaryota; kingdom Metazoa; phylum Chordata; class Mammalia; order Artiodactyla; family Bovidae; genus Cephalophus; species Cephalophus harveyi. The sequence goes on along the minus strand of SJYT01019872.1, from coordinate 119,073 downwards.
GTCAGACACACACATATATACAAACATTTATCAAATAATAGCATAATTGAAATTTATCACATACTGTAAAAATCCCCTGCTTAAAACATACTTTAGTATAGTCACCGAATTGTACCATCACCACTGTTTAATCTTGGGATATTTTCATTACCCAATAAATAAATTTTGCAGTCTTTAGTATGCATTCCTCACCCTCACCTCAGGCAACCATCTATCTACTTTCTGTCTCTATAGATTTACTTTGTCTGGATATCTGATTAATGGAATTGAATAGTATGTTGTCTTTGTGACTTGCTTCTTTCATTTAGCATGCTTTCAGGGTTCATCAATGTTGTGTCACATGTATTAGTACTTCCTTCCTTTTTATTACTAAATAATATTTCATTTCTTGATTATACCACCTTTTGTTTACCCATTCATCAGTTATGGATATTTGGCTTGCTTCCATTTTTGGCAATTATCAATGTGCACAAACACGTTTGTGCATGGTTTTGTGGGAAAATATTTTTATTTCTCTTGGGGTATATAACTAGGAACAGGGATGTTTAATCATATAAACATTGTGTCTCCATGTTTAACATTTTGAGAAAATACCAAAATTCACTTTAGAAAATTCTAAAGTGATGCACCATTTTGCATTTATATCAACAAAGTTGGAAGGTTTCAATTTCATCCCCATCAATTCCTATATCTGTATTTTTTGGTTTAGCCATCCAAGGAGTAAAAATTTGTATTTCATTTTGGTTCTAACTTGCATTTTCCTAATAATTAATTATGTAGGCATCTTTTTATATACTTACTGGCTATTTGCATATCTTCTTTGGAGAAAATATATTCAATTTTTGTCTATTTTTTAAATATGCTATTTGTTTTCACTTTTGAGTCCTAAGACTATTCATGTATTCTAGATATAAGTCCTTCATCAGATTTATGGTTTCTAAAGATTTTCTCCCATTCTGTGTTTTTTTGTTTTTTAAACTTTTCTGATGGTCTTGTTTGTAGCATAGACCATTCATGTATTCTAGATATAAGTCCTTCATCAGATTTATGGTTTCTAAAGATTTTCTCCCATTCTGTGTTTTTTTGTTTTTTAAACTTTTCTGATGGTCTTGTTTGTAGCACAAAAGTTTTAAATTTTGGTGAATCTAGTTTACCTAGTTTTTTATTTTGATATGTTCTTTTGGTGTTATGATCTATAATACAATCTATAATAATGTCATCTGCAAATAGAGGCAACTTTATATCTTTCCTTCCAATCTGAATACCTTTTATTTCTTTAGTTTATCTAATTTCCTTAAATATAACTTATAGTACAATTTTGAGCAGAAGTAGTGAGAATATATAATCTTCCAAAATTTAGGAAAAAAATAGTCTTTTACAATTATGCATGATGTCAGTTCTGGGTTTTTCATAGATAACCTTTACAGGCTAAGGAAACTTCTCTTCCACTTCTAGTTTGTTGACTATGTTTTAACATTAGCCCATGTTAAAACAAGTGCTTTATCAGTAATCAATGGAAATTATTATATAAATGCTATCTTTTATTTTAAAACATAGTATATTAAAATGATTAGTTTCAGATGTTTAATCTGCCTTGCATTCTTGGGACAATCCTATTTGGTTATTGTGTACAATCCTTTTTATATGTTGCTGAATTAGACTTCTTAGTGTGGACAAAAAAATGTCACCTGCCATATTAGTAAACAAAGCATGTTGTGGCCATCAAGCCATCAGCTACTGCAGCTGCCCTGACTATGTGTACATCATGAGGGATTCAGGATGGAGAAAAGCAGGATATTGGCCCTAGATAATTAAGGTACATATCAAAGGAATTATTTCAAGGAGCCCAGACTCTTATCTCCCCAAACAGAGAAAAAGCTAAATTATTTAACTTGAGATGTTTGGTTTTCTTAAATAAACACTGCTGCTGCTGCTGCTGCTGCTAAGTCGTTTCAATCGTGTCCAACTCTGTGCGACCCCATAGACGGCAGCCCACCAGGCTCCCCCGTCCCTGGGATTCTCAAGGGAAGAACACTGGAGTGGGTTGCCATTTCCTTCTCCAATGCATGAAAGTGAAGTTGCTCAGTCATGTCCGACTCTTAGTGACCCCATGGACTGCAGCCTACTAGGCTCCTCCGTCTACTAATCTTTTGATCTTCTGACTACCTGGTTTTTGTTGAAAAACTATATATCCAGGTGCCTTCGTTAATTCTTTGAAATAGTCAGAGAATATTTCAAAGATATATGAGAGAGGCTGCCTCCTCGGCTTATGTCTTCAGTTTATCTGCTGAATAAAGTATAATTCTCAACTTTTAGGTTGTTTTTTTTTTTTTTTTTCAGTTGACATTAACATTTTGTTGAGAATTTTTTCATCTTTGTACATATTGAATATTAATCTCTGATGTTCTTTTTCTGTGTGTGATGTGTCTGGTTTCAGTTTCAGAGTAATACTGGCTCATTGAGGCTTAAGAAATATGTCCTTCTCTTTTATTTCTGAGCAGAGTTTGTGAAGAATTTGCATTAATTATTTTTTAAAAATGTGTAGAATTCACCAATAAAGTCATTGGGAGGAGAACTGCTCTTTCTGGAAAATGTATAGTTATAATTTGAAGTCATTACTTATTATAGATTTATTCAGATTTTGTTTCCTCTTTTAAAAAGCCAGCTTCAGTACTTTTCTCTTCTGGGGAATTTATTCATCAAAGTTATTCAATTTGTTGGCATACCATTGTTCACTGAACTCCCTTAAACTCCTTTTTATTTCTGTAAGTTCAGTACTACTGTCAATTCTCTGATTCTTGATTTCAGCAATATGATTTTTCTTCACATTTTTCATCATTCTAGGTAAGGGTCTGTCAGTTTTGTTGATCTTTTCAAACAAATGACTTTAATTTCATTGATGTTTTTCATTTTGGTTCTCTCAATTTTTTTCTGTGTATGCATAAAGATCTGCACATGTGTGGGACCTTCTATCTACTCAGAAATAGCAGAGCTTTCCAAAGCCCCATGTTGGCAATTTGTTTCTCAGATCTTTTCTTTTAAGTTTTTGACCAGGACCTGGTAAGACCTAACTCGTAGCATAGACTCAGGTAACTATGATGTTTTACAATTGTTGCTGATTGTTTTCAACAAATGCCCTAGGCTAGGGCTGTTTGCATTGAGAAAGCTCAAAAAAAGATTAAATAATAGAAACACATTGAGTATGGGGATTTGCATCAGAGCTTCAAGGTAAGCCAAAAAATTGACAATGCTCTGGGAATGGGACTTTTTGAGGAGTTCTGCAGATGACACCACCCTTATGGCAGAAAGTGAAGAGGAGCTAAAAGGCCTCTTGATGAAAGTGAAAGAGGAGAGTGAAAAAGTTGGCTTAAAGCTCAACATTCAGAAAACGAAGATCATGGCATCTGGTCCCATCACTTCATGGAAAATAGATGGGGAAACAGTGGAAACAGTGTCAGACTTTATTTTTTGGGGCTCCAAAATCACTGCTGATGGTGACTGCAGCCATGAAATTAGAAGACGCTTACTCCTTGGAAGAAAAGTTATGTCCAACCTAGATAGCATTTTCAAAAGCAGAGACATTACTTTGCCGACTAAGGTCCGTCTAGTCAAGGCTATGGTTTTTCCTGTGGTCATGTATGGATGTGAGAGTTGGACTGTGAAGAAGGCTGATGGAAGGAAAGTTATGGCCAACCTAGATAGCATATTCAAAAGCAGAGACATTACTTTGCCAATAAAGGTCTGTCTAGTCAAGGCTATGGTTTTTCCTGTGGTCATGTATGGATGCGAGAGTTGGACTGTGAAGAAAGCTGAGCGCTGAAGAATTGATGCTTTTGAACTGTGGTGTTGGAGAAGACTCTTGAGAGTCCCTTGGACTGCAAAGGAGATCCATCCAGTCCATTCTGAAGGAGACCAGCCCTGCAATTTTCTTTGGAAGGAATGATGCTAAAGCTAAAACTCCAGTACTTTGGCTACCTCATGCAAAGAGTTGTCTCATTGGAAAAGACCCTGATGCTGGGAGGGATTGGGGGCAGGAGAAGATGGGGATGACAGAGGATGAGATGGCTGGATGGAATCACTGACTCAATGGACGTGCGTTTGAGTGACCTCCGGGAGTTGGTGATGGACAGGGAGGCCTGGCGTGCTGCAATTCATGGGGTCGCAAACAGTTGGAGACAACTGAGCGACTGAACTGAACACCACTTTGCTTTCTCTCAAGCACCCAGCATCACAAATCATACCCAGAAACTGAATTTATTTCAAGGTAGGAATAGATCAGTCTGGCCAAGTCACATAGTTGGAAAGGTGAGCATTTGATATCACGACCTACCTTTCAGGACCTTCTCAGGTCAAAATGTTGTAGCCACTTCCAAACAAGAGACAAAGGTTTAGAGGAAGATGCTAGGAAAAAGGCAGGCAGAGGAAAAGGGTACACAAGAGATCCTACTTAGACCAAAATGAACTTGGTAAAGAATCCACCTGCTACAAAGGATACGTGGGTTCGATCCTTGGGTCAGGAAGATTCTCTAGAGGAGGAAATTGCAACCTACTCTAGTATTCTTGCTTGGAGAATCCCATGACAGAGAAGCCTGACAGGCTACAGTCCATGGGGTCGCAAAGAGTCAGACATGACTGAGGCAACTTTGTAAGGTTCTAAGAAAGGCTTAACACTTCACCTAAAGGTGAATAGGAATAGGGCTGTTTGAATTACACAGTGGTTTACCCCTTACTTTAACCAGTTTCACCTAAGGTCGACCAAGGTCCAAAATATTAAATGGAACATTTCAGAAATAAACAATTCATAAATTTTTAACTGTTTGCCATTCTGAGCAGCATAATGTAATCTCATGCCCTCCAGTCTGAGACCCCCAATCATAGATATCATCTGCTCCTAACATGCCACTACTCACATCATCATGGCTTGATGATCCTCCTTCAGATGTATCATCAGGTCAATAGTATCCTAACACTAAATCATAATGCCTATGTCATTCACCTCGCTTAGTCTTATCACTCAGACATTTTATCACCTAGTATCTTCACAGGAAGGTAAGTACAGTGCACTAAGATATTTTGAGAGACCACATTTGCATAACTTTATTACACTGAATTATTATAATTGCTCTATTTTATTATGGCTGCCAGTCACTTGCTATTTATAAACTAAACTATCATAGATATGGATGTATAGGAAAAAATAATAGTATACAGAGAGCTTGGTACTACCTGAGGTTTCCAACATCCACTAGGAGTCTTGGACCTATAGACACAGCAGGGGGGAAGGTTTGAGGGGGCTACTGTACTTCATTACCATTATTAGCACTGTCATTAGAGTGGTGAGTAACAAGCACAGTGACTCTAGAACCAGACTTGCTTGGATTCAATCAACTGTTCATTCATCCAATCAATGTATTGGGTAATAACTACAGTTTACCAGCCCTTTCTCTCACAGGAGCCCTCCCTCTCCATAATTTGAGAACCACTGCTCCAGGCACAATCACTACACATGCATTTTCAACAAAGGTAAGTGGTCCAAATAGTAAAGGTAAGCGCTAGCAAATATTATCCAGACCCAGATTTCTTTCCATAATTCAGATAGTTTCAGATCTCAATCTCTCACCAGTAAATTTATCTGTACTGTTGTCACATACTCATGCATTTAAGAAACCTAAACATTAAGACTGTAATTTTTTTTTTATTTGACACCTTTTTTTTTTAGCACTCTACCTCTGACAAGATTATGTTAAGTACAAGTCAGAGAATAATACACAGTATTCATTTTCTTGATTTTTTTTTGTTTTAAATAGCTAACAATTAAAATAAGGAATGCATTTCAGTTTTAAAGAATTCAAATTTAGTAAAACCATTTCAACTATGAAATAGAATTTGCACTTAACCAAACTAACATACGACCCCCTTGCAGTTTGTACCAGTTTGTGCTGTGTTTCCCTGTTTTGACTTTTCAACACAAATGAAAACTCTTTAAGTGGTCACATAAGAAAAACAGAATTGAACTAATTCAAGTTTTGCTTGTTTTTTAACAAATCACGGTGCTATCATTGTTTATTTTCAGTCTGTTTGACTTATTCATGTAGTACCATGGGAGAGACATGACCACTTTTACCAACTTGTTTTAGAAAAGGACTCTTATAACCAAGTTTGTGGGTTGGTGCCAGCTATATAACCAGGAGTTCTCTGAATTAACTCCCATGTAGAACACGATGCTTATAAAACGATAGGTAATAAAAGATGCTAGTTTGAAGTGAATGTAATACCATTATCACTTGACAATAACTGTGACAGAAAGTTAGGCCACAATAACTGAAGACTATAAACTTTTAAAGCAAAAACAGTCATTAGCACATATTCCTCTATACTATCAAGTCCAATCTCCAAATCTCACAATTTAGAAATAAAAGTCCTCAGAAATTCACATTAATAAACTAAACAGTGACATATTATAAGTATATATTCTATAGAGCTACTATAACCCATTGTATGGGACATGCCTGTCGTGTCTTCTGTCTGCCAAAGTGATCTACTTCTAGGATCACCCGCCCTGCTCTCTGTGTCCTCCACGGATCACTCAGCTGAGAGCCAAGACCCCCGACTCCAGGCAGAATGTTTAGAGACTAACGCCAATGGGAACGCGGCTCTGATTCAAGGTCGCCCTAGGGTATACAGCAGCACAAGTCTGTGGATCTTCCATTTTTTGATACCAAGACCTGACTCAGGTACTTTAAAAGTTAACTGCATCATGTCAGTGTAAGAATATTTGGGGGGAGTAGTGTCTAAATACAGAAATCATAAATGGACAAGTAACTAACATTTTCTACAAATGGATGGATAGCACAGAGTAGTAGGTAAGTGCTCAGATTTAAAACAGGTTTAAGTTTGAATGGGTGATATCACTTAATCTCTTTTTAAACTCAATGAGAAATTTACTGGCAATACTGACTGAGGTATTCACATCACAGTGTTATTAAGAGTACAAAATGCATGTACTTATTGCAGTATCTGACATACAATAAACATTCATATTATTAGTTACTGATATTTCATCCAAGATTCTATGAATCTGACACAGCATCAGGACTGGAATGAGTGTGAGGCAAACCAGATGGCTAGAGCACAAAATTAAGCTCTTGTAGGACAGAGAGTGAGTGCCTCTTGAAATTTTGTACACTAAACTCTTTGTTTGCCTCACCCTAGTCCTGCCCCTGCACAGTACACACAAGGATGGGCTAATACTGATTATCACAGTGTCAAAAAGGACACTTACAATAGCCTTTTAAAACCTTTTCCTCCCCACTTGCCAAAATGAAGGCGTACATAAATTACCTGGGCCACCCAAAAAGTTACAGGTGTCATCCAAAGCAAATTACAGTTTAGGAATTCTTAAAAAATGTGATCATCAAATGCATTGTAAAATTACTTGCTAAGTCTGTGTTAAAATTTTTATTCTCTTAGTATACGTAGATCAACTTAATAAAGAAAGTTGTGGCCCAGAAGCATGCTTGGTAGAAGAGTGAAATCAAGATGTGGTCAAAGAACTTCCCAAAAAAATCCGTAAGAGGGGATAATCTATTCAGGAAAACCAAAAGAGAATAGAATCAAAAGGCCTGCTACCTCTGATGGGAAAGGGGAACAACAAAAATAGCAACAACTGCTATTTGAGTTTCTAAGATATTTCTACACAAGTTCAGGGGAAAAGACACATCTCTTTGGCAGTGACAATATTCTATTTTATCCCCCTATTCAAATGCAAAGTTTTGTTCAATTCTGATCTGAACAGAACTTAAACGAAAACATTTGTTGGAGGGCAGGAAACAAATCTGTTCCCTTAAATGTGCTCATCTTTTGCCCACGAAGTTCTTAATCTAGTGGTTCATGAATTAAATAATGCCTAATTGCCTAATTTAGTGTTTGAGGTACATCTCTATATTCTCTTCTGCATTAGTATTTGTGAGTTTCAATTTCTCTAATACAACTCTAAAGCCTTCCTTTAAAACCCCTTAGAAATTCAACTTAAGCTCTCGTGGGCTCCCTGGCGGTTCAGATGGTAAAGTATCTGCCTGCAATGTGGTAGTCCTGGGTTCTGTCCCTGGATCGGGAAGACACCCTGGAGAAGGGAACGGCTACCCACTCCAGTATTCCTGCCTGGAGAATTCCATGGACAGAGGAGCCTGGAAGGCTAAGTCGCAAAGAATCACACACGACTGAGCAACTAACACACACACATATCACATGGCTCAGGCTTACCTGCTCTGTATCACTTATAGTCTTACATTTTCTTTAATAACTCCTTATTGCCTAAGGTTCGCTACAGTATGCAATGTGTATTTTCTTTATCAAATTTGTTTGCACCACACTTTTACATGGTGGATAAATGTTGATAAAATTATTAGCCCCAGATATTAGGTTGGTACAAATGTAATTGCAGTTTTGCACTGCTGAAATTTGCTGTTTGATATTGGAATATATTCTTAATAAATGTGGTTATGCTATACATTATTTTAATGTGCATTTCTCACTTTATGTTTTTTTGCTAATGATTTACTACTTGCTGTTTATTTTATATTTATTTTTGACTACGGAAATGATGTTAGACAAAACGCAAATTCGAGCAATTTTCTTATCTGAGTTCAAAATGGGTCATGAGGCAGCGCTGACAACTCACAACATCAACAACGCATTTGACCCAGGAACTCCTAACAAACACACAGTGCAGTGGTGGTTCAAGAAGTTCTGCAAAGGAGGTAAGAGCCTTGAAGATGAGGAGCACAGTGGCCAGCCATCGGAAGTTGACACCAACCAACTGAGAGCAATCACTGAAGCTGATTCTCTTACAACTACAGGAGAAGTTGCTGAAGAACTCAACATCTCAACCATTCTACAATCATTTGGTATTGGAAGCAAACTGGAAGGTGAAAAAGCTAGTTAAGTGGGTGCCTCATGAGCTGACCGCAAACCAAAAAAAATCATTGAAGTATATTCTTCTCTTATTCTACGCAACAACAAACTATTTCTCGACTGGATTGTTACTGTGACACAAAAAGTGGATTTTATATGACAACTAGTGGTGATGACAAGTTCAGTGCTGGACCGAGAAGAATCTCCAAAATACATCCCAAAGCCAAACTTGCACCAAAGTCACAGTTACTGTTTGGTAGTGTCCGATCTACTACAACGTTCTGAATCACAGTGAAACCATTACATCTGGTAAGTATCCTCAGCAAATTGATGAGATGCACTGAAAACTGCAATGCTTGCCGCCAGCATTGGTCTACAGGGCCTAATTCTTATCCAGGATAACGTCTGACCACAAGTCACACAACTAACACTTCAAAAGTTGAATGAATTGGGCCTTACCTCATTCACCAGGTTCACCTGACCTCTCGTCAACCACTTCTTCAACCACTTCACCAACTTTTTGCAGGGAAAATGTTTCCATAACCAACAGGATGCAGAAAATGCTTTCCAAGAGTTTGTCGAATCCCAAAGCATGGATTTTTACACTACAGGAATAAACAAACTTATTTCTCATTGGCAAAAATGTGTTGATTGTAATGGTTCCTATTTTGATTAATAAAGATGTATTTTAGCCAAGTTATAATGATTTAAAATTCACGGACTGAAACTGCAATTACTTTTGCACCAACCTAATAAATGGACTCTGACTCATTTGTTTAACAGTAAGTGAGAATAAGGACAAGATTCTATCACGATAATGACATTTAACTTCACCTTTAGCTCCAAGTGATCTCAAATAAAAATGCTATTAGTCACAAGAAGAAATGAAGAAGGCAGAATGGTATTTGTTTGCATCATATATACAATTCCTCCCATGACCTTCACTTATAAAACTGTAATTCATTTTTCAAGGAAGGAAACCAAAATTAAGGGAGGACCTCAGAAACCTCTCGAGTTTTGACAGTACTGTCAAAATGCCAATTTTATTACGGATAAAGGCATCTGCAAGTGTCTACTCTGAATAAAAGGCCACAACATTATTCGAAATCCTTTGGAATTAAATTAGACAACCTTGTAACAATGTGAACTGGTATAGGGAGCAGTTGTACTCTGGAGGCTAGGTATGACTCATTTACCATTCCCAAATGCCTTTGGTTCCAGCAACATAATGAAGTCTAAGAAGGAAGCAAGGGTTTAACACCTGAGGGTTTTGTCCTTCCTCAACTCCAAACTCCATTAGATTTCCAGTTCATCTTGAAGACAGGATGGCTGAATAAGGCAGAAAGGCATATTTCAGTGCCAGAGACCAGAAGATAACTCAGAGAAACTATCATTTTTTCCCCCTTCCTATTGGCTCCAATGCAAAATTATCAAATGAACTGATGCATGTGCAAGTACTTAATATATCAGAAAGACCAAATGTCCAAATAATGGTCTTTCCACCCCTCTACTATCCACTAAATTATAAACACTGTAGAGAAGTTTTTATTCCTTTCTCTATTTGCTAGAACCTGGGCAATGGCACCCCACTCCAGTACTCTTGCCTGGAAAATCCCATGGATGGAGGAGCCTGGTGGGCTGCAGTCCATGGGGTCGCTAAGAGTCGAACACGACTTTACTTTCACTTTTTACTTTCATGCATTGGAGAAGGAAATGGCAACCCACTCCAGTGTTCTTGCCTGGAGAATCCCAGGGACGGGGGAGCCTGGTGGGCTGCCGTCTTTGGGGTCGCGCAGAGTCGGACACAAGTGAAGCGACTTAGCAGTAGCAGCTCAGTATTCTGCATAAGTAAGTGTAGTCGCTCAGTCGTGTCCGACTCTTTGCGACCCCAGGGACTGCAGCCCACCAGGCTCCTCTGTCCATGGGATTCTCCAGGCAAGAATACTGGAGTGGGTTGTCATTTCCTTCTCCAGGGGATCTTCATAGTCAGTCTAAATCAGCAGCAGTGTTGGAGATGTGATGATAAAAAGCTAGATATACTCCATGCCCTTGAGGGTGTGCAGTCTTGTAGGGAAGAGAGACAATGAAGAAATACATGTCAAGCTGCCACTTTACATAACTCTGGGGAGCATACCTATGTCACACTATACATATACTTGCCCTATGCAAATTCAATGGGCACGTTTAACAGTTTTCATTTTTGAAGAAAACGAAAAGAAAAATAACTACTGAAATACTGGGTGATTGTAATTCCATTCCGCAAATATAAGCCCCTGAATGAAAGCGATAGACATGGATCTGCTACCCACCATTGGACTGAGAGCCACAGCTGTCCCCCAAATGAGAGGCTCACCACACTGTGATTCTCATAGTATAATGTACATATTTCCTTTCCAGAAAGATCTCTGAATAGCAAGTTAAACACTTGACCCAGCACTCAAAGGAAAAGTAATTCTATTCCAATGCTAGAGGAAAAATGATGTTTGTTAATGCTATGTCAGTTCCCAATGTGGTAACTTTCAAAGTGTTCCTTTTAGAGTAAATTTTAAGATAAGTAATTTTTGCCTGCCACCTTGACTTTAGTATCTAAGACACCACTTTTTGTAACTGTAACTCTAAGTTGAGCCCTCCATCGGTGCTTAAAAACTAACATCATTTTTACTGCCATGATTAAAAATATAGTGTCTTAACTTCACCAGCATGGATTTAAATCCTAATTCCAAGCAATAAGTGGTTGTGTGACCTTGCGAAAGTTACTTAACCTCCCTATACTTTAGTTTTCTTAAATTGGGGATAATAGTGCCTCTACATTACAGGGTTCATACAAAGGTTTAAGGCGATTTTACACATAATATATATTTAACAAATGTAAGATAAATGAATAAATCAAAGTATCATTATTATACAATCTATCTTTTTTTGGTAAACTTATATCCAGAGGACTGGCATGAGTAAACAGTAATGACTACTACTTCATATGTTCCACTTCTGTTACCCAATAATTCATAAGCCAGCTGATGAAAAAGAGAAATCTTTTTTTTTTTTAAATAGCAACACCTGATTCTAGACAACTGTAGAGTGACACTGAGTTTGAAGACTCATGTCACTTTTTAAGTGGTTAAAAAGAAAGATAATGCACACCAAAAAACGTAAGCGTGACCTTGAAAAATATGATTATAATATTATATGGTATCCAAGATGCAATTAATTGTGTAGCTAAAATGAGAAAACTAAATTCTACATATAAACAAAAATGGACCACCAAAATACACAGTTTACCTTTCTGCAAATAAATTATTTCTAACTGCCACAATAAAGGTGCTTTCACTTTTTACATCGTGTGCATGCGTGCTTATACTGCTAACATATAAATCACTAATAAGACCACAACTTTCTATAACATTTCAAATGCAGTAATATACACCATCAATCGTACTATTTAACTTCTAAATCACTTCTGCAGTTTATATTGTGGACAAAAAATTGTTTATCATGGAATTAGCTTAAAATTCTTGGCACACGTTACCAATCATTAACAACCTTAATAAATGAACAATATATAAGAAGCAGTACCTCAGTTTTATCCTTCACATATTTTTGGTATGCTAGGTCAATACGAATTTTATTATCCCTGATTCAAGTAACACAGGGACTTACTTAAAAATGTAAGTTTAGGATTTATCAAAAACTTGTATTAATGATAAAAACTGGGCCAAATATGAGCAAGCACCTTTTGACAATATTTTGTGGGAGAGTGAATTAGTAAATTCATGAAGGTATGCAATGCTACAGCAACTCTGAGCTGCTGAATTTATTCTACACCATTATAGTAGTACTCTGAAGGATCAGAGAATTTGTTTTCAGACCAAAATCTAACACATTTCTGAATTTAGTCTTCATGTTTTGAAAACAATATTTTTAATCTCGTAAGTATCGAGGTTTAAAGCAAATAAGATATTACCTTAAGACCCACTGAAATATGACAATTTTCATGAAGCTCAAACTATAAGCTCCTTTGAAATAACCACCACTCAGTTTTACAGTCACCTTGTCGAAGGCAAGTTATAGTAAAGGTAAAATTCAAAGGAAGATTACTGTGGTTAAAAAACAAAACAACAAAGAAAAGGGAAACTTATGAATTTTCTTGAAGACAGCCGAGCTAACAGGGAAGAATAGAATTCACAGAAAGTTAGTTTCTTGCATATCTGTATTTTATTATAATGAATGTTGCTTGCAAGAGCAGGATAGTGATAAGGTCTCCAAAACACTGTTATACAGAAATTTTGCTGTAATAGAAAATGATTCCTTTGCCATTTCCACACAGAAAAACTACCATGATTTGACAGACCTCCAAGAAAGAACAAACATCTTTCAACAATTTGTATCCAACTTCTGTCAATAACCTCTTTTTATCCAAAGGTAGGAAACAAATCTCTTTTATTCATTTTTGTATTTCTGCCCCTTGCAGAGTGCTGGACGCACTGTGCATGAAAGCACTTAACATTTATTCATACATTCAGCAAATAATTACTGACTACTTAACTTTGTGCCGGGCACTGTATAAGTAATGAGGTAAGGCACGTGACAAATAAGGGCCCTGATCAGGAAGCTTACTGTCTAGTGAGGGAGACAGACACTTATCAAATAAACACAAAAATAATTAAGTTCCTATTGTGATGATGTTACAAAAAAGTACAGAGTATGGTGAATATACAGTAGGAACTTAGTTTGAGGAAAGAAAAGAAAGAAAGTCGCTCAGTCGTGTCCGACTCTTTGCAACCCCATGGACTATAGCCTGCCAGGCTCTTCCGTCCATGGGATTTTCCTGGCAAGAATACTGGAGTGGGCTGTCATTTCCTTCTCCAGGGGATCTTCCCGACCCAAGGGTTGAACCTGGGTCTCCCGCATTGTAGGCAGACGTTTTACCATCTGAACCACCAGGGAAGTCCGAAGGAGGAGTCAAAGGTCAGGGAACATTCCCCTGAGAAATGACATCTAAACTGAGACTTGAAAATTAACTAGGAGTTGGCCAGACTTGGGGCCTCCCTGGTAGCTCAGACAGTAAAGTCTGCCTGCAAGGCAAGCAGGAGACCCGGGTTCAATCCCTAGGACGGGAAGATCCCCTGGAGAAGGGAATGGCTACCCATTCCAGTATTCTTGCCTGGAGAACTCCATAGATAGAGGAGCGTGGTGGGCTACAGTCCATGGGATCGAAAAGAGCCAGACTTGGGAAAGGGAGGTGAAGCAGCCCAAGCAGGAGGATGAAACAAGTATAAGTCAGGAAAAAGCTTATGCAGGTAGTAACTGAAAGGCACAGTAAACAAGAAAGGCTGGGGATAAGGCTGGAAAGGTACACAGGAAACAAAAGAGAAACTGTCAGCACTGAATTGAGTAACAGGGGAATAGCACCTGAATATTTAAGTCATTTTAAGTCTTTTTCTCATGTAAAAATAAATAAGGAAACTGAGTCTTTATCTCACAGTATTAAAAAGGTCTATAGTTAAAAGACCTGCATTATGCCTTGGTCCCACCAGTTACTAGTTACAGAATCTTGCACTTAAAACCAATCTGAACTTCTTTCTTTATTCTCTTTGTAAACAGGTACTCAGTTATACCACCACAGTACTCCAACATGTAGATGATAGATGAAAATGAAAGATGATAAATACAATAAAAACATTATCTTACCATTCTGTTACTGACCAGACAAAATACCAAAACTACGGTGACGCTCAGAGATGAAGAAAAGTGAGTGGTACAATCTAACCAAGGACAAAAATTAGCATGCACTAGACAAGTGTGTTATATTAATTTTACTAATTTCCAAATTTGGCTGACTTTAGGTTCAAAAGTTCATTCCACAACCTCCCAAATGCATGCCAAAAATTAGAACTCATTTCTCACTTCCTCCAACAAACCAAATGCCTGTATGTGGCCATATAGAAAATATATTAACACTCTTTCTTTACTATCACTGACTCATGATCAGTTTATGGTTTACTTAAACTACCGCACCCGTCTAACACAGCACTGAGTCAGTTATCTCCACATAATTTTCCACTTGCTTAGTAAGGTCTTCCTTCCTTGTGTACTGCATTTCTTACTCATGGTGCTAACTATTCTTGATTTTACTTCATTCTGTAGTATTACACCTCTCTTTTATTTTAAAAGCCATTTTTATTTTAAAAGGAATGTAATAGTACTCCTGATTCTAGAAAGTGTTTTTGCACTCAAAAGTTAGACATATTGTGGGTAATTTTAATAACTGCAGAGTACATTCAAATGCGCCATATTTCAATGGTCAATGCATACAAGTAAGCCATGACAGATTACCTGCAATCAGCAGATAACTGATTCTTATATATAAACTTATCAGGAACAAATGTCAATGAAAGTACTACTAAAACTCTATTAAAGAACTGTCTAATATTTATGCATTGTAATTATATTTGGTCACAACAATGGATAAGACTGGAACAAGCACACTACTTTCTGCTCAATACAAAACATAAATGTACTATTTTTCCATTCTTTAACATAAAACAAGGATGAGTTAAAACTCATAGATGGTAAGAAAAATAAAATATACAAAAGCCTGATGTTGTTATTTACACACACACACACGAAAAGAAAATGAGGGGAAGTGAAAAAAAAAAAAAATCATGTTACCTCCAAGAAATGCAGCATATCTTCTTTTCTACTAATGAGCACACTAAACTGTCTCTTGATGCTGTATTATTTGAAAAAGTGTAAAATAAGTTTCGTGGAAGAATCCCAATCCCATTGTTCTCAGTTGAGAATAATAATAATAATACAGTCCTAAAGTAGAAAGGGAAAGGAGTATCTTTCACGAGTAAAGATGAACCATATTGTTACCTTTCTCCTGTCCCATTAACTACCCTTTAAAACGGTAGCACCATTCATCACTTAATATACCTCTAATATAAGGAAAAAATAGCTAAGTTGAAATTGATTCTTATTTTTCCAACAACAGATTAGAGTGAGTGCTTCTTTTTATTGAGGAATTCACAGATGGCTTCTTAGAAATACCTAAAACGCATTACTTTGCAACTTCCTCTTCAAAAAACACAACCAACCTCCCCACTCTTTCTTTCTGGTGTGGCAGCTCAGATTTAGAAGCTGGATTACAATTGGATTAGAGTCAGAAGATCTGTCCCTACGCGTGTGACCTTGTGCACATTATTTACCCCCTCAGTTTCATTATTAGCATCCCACTAGGAATACTCCTTGAAACAGCAAAGGTGTAAATACATATTAGGAATTACATCTTTATAAAGGTAAACTTGCCTATTCGGGGCAAAATTACCTCCTTAGAGGGACCACATCATGAAACTGGAACTGAATCCGTAGATCTCTGTCAACATTTTGACTCTTCATTCTACAGTTCTCTTCTCTCAAAGGGCATAACCCAAGTCACCTCAAGAGTCGACTCCAAGTGCCCCTTCCTTCCTCCACTCCTTCCCTATCCTACTTCTAAGCTGGGGGAAAACAGCAGTCTCATCTCCCCGCCCCAAGCCACACCTTCAGAGGACCCCACCCCAGGCACATCCGCCCTCTCCCTACTCCGGGGGCAGCAGAGGCCAACCTCACCCTTCCCCTCCCGCCCCCACCTACAGGAGACTTCCTGGAGGCTTTCTGGCCGAGCAGGGCAGGCGGCATTTACAAACCCGCTTTACGCCACTCGCGTAGGGTAACCTCGCTTACGCCCATAGGGCCCCGTTCTCAGCCCCGTCCGCTCCGCCTGCCAGAACCAAGCCCTAGTGCCTTAGCCACGGCCCCCATGTGATCCCAGACCTCTTCTGCTCCACGCAGGACCACGGGGACTGGGACAGAACAGCCACACCTTACCGGTTACTGAGGTACTGACTTCACTTCCCACCTTTGAAGCCCTCTTCAACTCCCGGATCAATTCACTCCGGCGACGCCGGAAGGACCCGAGAGGAACCAGGCGTTGCCCGGAATCCTGCCCAGCCGGAGTCGCGCAGAGGCCTATGGGGATTCGTAGTCCCGCTCGCTGGCATCGTCGGCAATTCCTGCATACCTAGGACTACAATTCCCGTCAGGCTATGCGGTGCAACCGAAGACGATGGGTGGGGACACTTTTAGCCAATACGGGGAGAGTCCCTGCCTTTGCGGGAGGAGGTGAGAAGAAGAGAGAGAGTGCACGGAAAGAAGAGGAAGGGAGGGGTCAGCTCTCACCTGCGCCAATCAGGATGCAGGGTCGGCCCGGCAGGCGTCTCACCCATTGTGGGGGCGGGCTAGCGGAGGCGAGGAGGGAACGGGGGTGGGGGAAGAGCTTCAAGTGGCTAACGTGGGGCGGCTGAGCCTCGCGGGCGGCGGGGAAGTCGCTGGGGAATCGCCAGGGTGGAGGGAAAGCGAGAGGTGGAGATGCGCTCCGGCCGAAGGATCAGTTTCCCCGAAAGCGGCCAAGCACCCGGCACACCGAGCGTTCAGACCTGCGGGTCGGGCAGGGATAGGTTGAGCCTAGGCTACTCGCGGATATGCCCTGACGGGGCGGGGAGCTGCTCCAGGTGTCAGGCTACTGCGTGAGGGGAGAGGGGTCACCAGGGAAGGGAAGCGGCAGACAAGCTGCAGGAGCGCGAGGGAACGCTTAGGTACCAGGGAAGCAGCTTCCCGCTGCCTCCAGCCAGGACAGCAGCCGGAACAGCAGGGGGAGGAGCAACAGCTGCTGAATTGGCCAACTAGAGGAGGGGGAGGCGGAGCTTGGGTCCCTGTAGCAGCCGAAGGCGCAGCCTGGACTGTAGTTTCCTGGGAGAGAGAGCAGGAACAGGAGCGGAGCGCAGTCCTCGAAGCTTCAGGTCCAGCATCCCGCCAGGGGTTGCAGGTGTGTGGGAGGTAAGCGTGGGTGCCTCTCCTGGGCATCTGCTCTGCCCAGGAGAAAGCGTCTTCCAATAGGAATTTTACGAAGGCACAGCTAAAAAGAGTCTCTGACTAAGGTTAGCGAACTGGTGCAAACCCTTTTAGGTTAAAGATATACGTTTTTGGAGTTTAAGAGGGGTAAGGCAGCAAAAGGTGGCTTGACTCGGGGCATTAAGGGCGTGGTTAGTGTTTTTGATTTGAGTTGTACCATTAAACTGTTCTGGGAGATTTTAATATTGAGGAAACCCTGCTAATTGAGGGCAAGGTGGATGATATTTGGGTAGGTGCGTAGCTCGTAAAATACAGAAAATTTTGTCATTGATAGAGAATTACTTCAGAACTGTTTCGCTGGTCAGATAACTTTGCAGTTTTCCTCACTATGTCCCCTTTATGTTGTTTTATCAGATTGTCCTGCTACGGACCCGTTTTCGGTGGTTATACTGCAGGTTTCTAGAATTGCGAGATCTCTATTAAATAAGCAAATGCAGTCAGGAATAATCAAGATGACTGAACCTATCAGAAGTATAACTTCTGCCAGCAATCATATCAAAATGCCTTTTATAATAGAGGGATACTTAGCTTTCCCTGCCGGTGGCTCTAGAATATCGGAACAAAGACCAGGACTCAGCCTACAGTGGGAACGTATGTTGTACTTCACTGCTGCCCCTTATTCTCTCATTTGTGTCTAGTAGTATTTGTACATTAAAAAAAAAAACAAAAGTACCAAGAGAGCTGTGCGAGGATCTGTTCTGTTTAGAGATCATGTGCTAAGTGATTTCTATTAGTATGCATTATGATGGGTTCAGACTTAGCACATGTAATGGTATTATAAAATAATAGTTTATTCTCAGTATGAAACCATGTGTGGTTTCTTTGACTATAATTAAATACCTGTAGATTGAAATATATTTTTAATTCTAGATAAAGATGAAAGTCCCATCTACCTTTGTGTAACTATGACAGAATTACAGCCTTTTTTAAAAAAGAAAGGTTTACAAAGCTATTTGCCCAGTTCATTTTCATTTTCTTTTTCTTTTTGTTACAGAGGTTCCCCCAGATTACATAGCTTTTAATCATAGTAGCATATTGCAGCACATTTTGCCCTGAAATGCTTTCTTTGTGACAGTTGTATATTTCAGAGTCTGCCTGAATACTTTAATTGGGGATTTTTTTTTTAACTAGGGTCAGTAAAATGGAGTAATTGCCTTCTATTTTTTTGTTTCCATGGTTTGCTGATTCACTCATGATTTTTGGATTTTATTTCTGTAACACACACAGAATTCTTTTCTGAAAAGAAATGGCTGGGAAGAATTCATAGCTTAAAGTTCAATCCTACTGAGCACTACCACTGATAAGCCTAAGTGACTTATCAATGTATATACTCCAAAAGCCCCTCCCATACTCTCACACATTAGAGAAATATGTAGGGGACACATCTTAGAAAAGCAGTGTTTTTTTAGATTGTACTCAAGTAGATCACTTTTCACTTTTATGCATTGGAGAAGGAAATGGCAACCCACTCCAGTGCTTGCCTGGAGAATCCCAGGGACGGGGGAGCCTGGTGGGCTGCTGTCTGTGGGGTCGCACAGAGTCGGACACGACTGAAGCGACTTAGCAGCAGCAGCAAGTAGATCAAGTAAGTATTAGAAGCAACAAAGAGCTTAGAAGGAAGAAAAGGCAACAGTAGCCACTAAACTTCCAAACCATTGTTAAGGAAGGGATTTTTATCTTTGCTACATCACCAGTCTGTGAATCTACATATAGCTGATATGACCTGTGGACATGATTTTAGGTGGAAAAATGGGTACTAGGGTGTAGTTAGGTTTGGAAAAGATTGTGTTTGTCCTTGTTATTTCTGATTAAGTAGATCATCCTGAATCAGAGTCTCAGTTTCTGTCTCAGGCTCTGCTACTGATTCACTTTGTGAAACTGAATATTTGCTGTCACTGGGTTGCTTCTACCATGTAATAATAATAATTAAGAATAATACTGGCACTTAAGTTCTTTCAGGATCTGTATCAAAAGATCTTTTTGACAGGGTTTGGTTGGGAGTCAGTTAGTAATCAAGTAAATAAGATAGAAAATACATACCAAAACAGTTGAAATTCAGATGTACTTTGAATCCCAACTGTTTATAGGTCTTGATGCTTTGAAGCATCAAAAAGGAATTCTCATTATGAATGAATGAGTCTATGGTATTAACAGAATTTTTCACCTTTTTCCAAGATATGGATCTTTTTTATTGTGTCAGTGTAAGAGATTGGGTTTCTGTATCATTTGAGAATAAGAAAACCATGTTTTTATAAGGAAGAAAATCATTGGCAGTATGTGGCACTTGAGTATTTGTTACCTTGAACTCTTGACACATTTTAAATTGGTGTTCACATTAAATCTCAGAATTCTTAAATGTTACTGGTGAGAAGTTCCTCATATGACAGTTTATAGTTTTCTGTGAAGCATTACTTGGTTTAAAAGCACATTATTCTGCTCTTTATTTTTACTATTTGCGAATGGCTATCAGAGTATGTATAGGATGAGAAAGGAAAAAAAAAATCAGCAGAATGCAGAATGTCTCTCAAGTGGAAGATGTTCATGGGATTAGTGTCCTTTAGCTGAAAGACCTGGTTAATTTCAAATTACAATATATATTGGACTTTTTATTTATGTAACATTCTAACTCTAAGCCTATTGAGTGAAAATAATTGAGTAGCATGGATTTCTCTCTTAACGGGAGGATTCACTGTTGCATGCAGCACAAAAGAATAAGATTTAAAGGTTCAAGATCAAATGGTTTTGATGTGGGACAGGGATAGGTGGCATAGAGGACAAGGGGGGATAGATATGAGGAAAACTGTATGAAAGACATACCCTTAGCAAGAGAAAAAAGAGATTTGATCCCTTTTTTTGGTTGAATGCCTGTAAGTGATTTCATGACCTTTTTTTTCCCCCCAGTTATTAATTTCTAGAGGCCTATACTCATTGTGGGAGACAGTACTTTCCTACATTATCATTTTAACTTAAGCCAGATACACATTAATTCATTACATGTTGAATAATCATCAGTTATTGAAGCAAAGTGGAAAGACTACTGCAAGTATATACTTATACATGAAACTTAAGTTTTATTTGGATATAATATTAAAAAGTAAAAACTGATGTTTTCCCCCTTAATACCAGAAGTACTTGAACTAGACACTAAAGTAAGATACCCCTTGCTTCCTGCCCCTGCCACCTTTAAAAGCCATCTTCTAAAGTTAAATACTGCTTTGAGGATCAAGATTAATTGTCATACAGAGGTAAAGATTTGTTTCTGTTTTATTTTCAATCTTATGTTTAATGTCAGCATTTAGTCATTAAAGTTTGGTTAACTGTGTTTTAAGTAACAATAATTAGCTCCTGGAGACTCTATGCTCCTATCTTTTGCTCTTAGCACCAACATCATGCCCAGCAGAAAGAAGTTGTCCTATAACCACTTACTATTTCAAGAACTCAGAACCAATACTTCTTTAAAGTATGTGTTGAGACATCTTGCACTTTGATGAAGAAGTCAGTTGCCCTCACAGAATTACTCTACATTAGGCCTTCTGAGAATGTCTTTGTGCTGTTTAACCTTTACAAAAGTGTTACTTGAGCCCAATTTGATTCCGACTGTTTGGGCTGCAAAGATTTACCTAAAACTTTGTGTGCCCCCATTTCTAAATTCATCCCAGAGACAAGGAATTATAGGCAAGGAAAAGGGCTCTCCTGCTAGTGGAACTTAAGATCTGCCTTCTGCAACCAGAGGAGCCTGTGGCTCACCGCCACACACCTCAATAAGATATACCTTTGTTATTTCATTCTATAAAAATTGAATTCCTCTTCCATTTTTTCTAATCATTCTTTTTTTAAAGTCAGATTGATTGTGTTTAAGCACATGTGGAATTGGGTATTTATTGTTTTTGTACTTGACCTTCCAGAAACAATCTGATCAGTGTTAGAATTAAGAATTCAAATGTGATTTTCCTTTTATTATTATAAGAGCTGGAGAATTTAATTGTAAATAGTTCTTTAGCAGTGAATTTAATAAAAGCAGATATTTAACTTGTCTTTTGTTTACTTTTTAATATGCCTTTATTAGCATACTGATAGAGTTTGACTTACAATTGGTGATTGATTAATCTTCATGTTTCGATGACATTACTCTTTAGCTCAGCACAGTGTCTTGTATAGAGTTAGCTGAGTTCCTGTCTTCCTCACCAGATGCGTAGTATCTTCAGAATTAAGACTGAGTTTCATTTCCCTTGGTGTTTACTTTGAGAGCCTTATATATAGTTTAACAGTAACAGTCATTATATTTTGACAACCTATAATGAAGAATTTTATGTTTTTCACAAACAAGTACAACTAGAAAAATGAAATTTTCTTAAACATATCTTTTTACACTAAATTCAGCCGACTGCCCACAACAGTTGCTTGTATTGAGCTAAATATAAATATCACTGCCTTTTCCTGGATTTCTAAATGAATAAACATTGCTGTTAGTGGCAACTTTGCATGTGTGTATACTTTAAATATAAATTTATTAATTCAAAGCAGTTTAGAATTTGTGTGGTCTCTCATTGTCTCTAGAACTGTGCTGACTTAAAGGTGTACTTTTATGTAACATTCCCCACTATACACATATATACACATTTATGACTTTTTTTTTTCCTTGACACCTGGAAGTAGACTTAAAGTATGTGAATGCAACATGAGGCTTTCTCTTAACTAAAACTTAACTGCTCTTGAATATTCTGTTTTCAGTGAAATGGTTACAATGGGAGACCGTACTCAGACTTATTAAATTTAAATTATACAACTATTTGTCATCTTTGAGCTGGCATGGGCAGAGGATGAGTTGTTCTGAGACATTGACAGAGCTCAGTGCTGGCCTTCCATACAGCACAGCTCAAGTGCGCATGGTATTTCAAGCTCAAGCCACTGCTTCAAGGCCCTCTTCTGGTTCGGGCTAAGAAGGGAAAGCCTTCTGATCCCACAGCTCATAATTTAGCATGAGAAGGAAGGCAGATGGAATTTACTTTGATTTAATAGCTTCATTTTCCTAAGTGTATTGTTTTTCCCAGATAGACCAAAGTTCCCAGTAACAGTAACTCAACTGTCAGAAAGTATTTCTATAGCACAATCTAGCAATTCACTGAGTACCTGTCAACCCATAGTTCGTTTTTCTGTTAGTATCTTAGCATTTTTGAATGGACCTCCAAGAGCTCACTGGGATACTTCTGATATTTTGCCCCCACTGGACTGCTTCTTTTTCTTGATAACCTAAATTTTGTTCTGAAAGCTAAGTTTTATTTGAGGTCTTTTAATCCTATGTAATTTAAAGTTAATTTTATTGTTTTCTCACCTTTTAGTAGTATGCTATAGATACTGTATTATGATGTATAATTTTTGCCATTCACTTGAATTAAATCAGTTATTGGAGCATTTAATTGTTGTGTACTTCACAAAGCAATTTAAAATCACTGAAGCAATTAATGCCTTTTAGATACATCCAGCCTCCCAGTTAAGTAACCTCTACTAACTATCCTAAATCTCTTTTAAAAATAAAATGTCAGTAACAAAGTTATAAAGACCTAATAATAGCTATTCATTTTTTAGTATGACAACAGATTTAGTTAATAATTATTAATATTAATTAAACATTTTGAAGGAGAAAGAAGTCTTATTGTCCAGGGTTATCTTAAAAACCAAATTTCACTTACATTATGTGGCCAAAATTAATTGACAATTTAAAAAGTAGTTCGCAAGTATGATTCAATTAGAAATGTTTTCAGCTGCAAGTTTCATGCACAGTGACATAAAATAATAGGGATTTTTTTTTTTTTCCAGGACAAAAAGTCTAGAAGAAAGTGGTTGTGTCCTTTTGTTTAGAGGCTAGCTGAATGTAGTCAGGATTTTGTCCTCAGGCTTTCTCTTGTGCCTGACACAAGATGGATGCTTCTGCAGATCAAGACATCATATTCTAGTGTAGGGCAGGAAGACTGAGGAACAGCTTGTACCTACTGAGTTCTTCTCTTTTAATAAGGAAATAAAAGCTTTTCCAATGACCTCTACCAAATGTCCACTGTGGGTTTAGTGGCGCATGGCATGTAGCTACCCCTAGCATTAAGGGATGTTGAGATATCAAGGACTTTGGGCCTTTGCAGTGGATGAAGTAGGGGAACAATGGTTTGAATGTAATTTGGGGTGATCGATCAATAGTGTTAACCATAGTCTGATAATTAAAATCATACTAACTTTACTAACTTTAAAATGTATTCCGTCTTCTTCTAACTGACTTATTATTTCCTGTTTGTTCATTTGGGTTTTTGTTTGCTTTTCTCCCCAGGTTAGAAAACTCTAATCTTCTTACACCAAATTTTTGTTTCTATGACTACCAGAGTTAAAGTCTCTGGGCAAAGGCATTTCCCAAAGACTGATGATATCTCTAGTTAAAAGACCATCTAGCCAAATCACATATAATACTTGTCCTGTTCTGTTCATTACAGATATTTTCTGTAACATTGAAAGGATGTTTCTATTTTTAAATCTGCTTTAAGCCTCAAAGAATCTTCATATAGGTCAAATTGAAAAATATAGGTGTAGTGTAAATGAAAGAACAATTGAATAGTAAATAAACCTTAAAAACAAATGCTATCTGTCCAAAAAAAAAAAAGGGGGGGGGCAAAAAAGCCATTGCTTCATAGACAGGAACTCACTCTCAAAAAATTTAATCCTAGAAAATGGTGGTGTTACCATTTTTAAAATGTAAAAAATGTTACCAACATCTATACACTGATTATTACCTAAAGTATTACTCATTCTTATAAAAATGCATCATAGGACTTATTAGAGTTTTGATAAATTATGATTTCTGATAAGAAAATGTGAAAAAAGTTGAAACTGAGACGATGGAAACAAGTATTTCTTCTACATTGAAAGAGCTCATAGTCAAAGATGTTGACCATAGCACCTTGGCTATATTGCAGTTGTCTGTATTTCCATATCAATATCTTTATTGTCCAGTTCTTAATATTTCTTTTATGTGAACTTAGATCAGTGGTTTTATTGAGGCAAAACTGTAGATATAGTCATGCAAATTTCTAAACTACTATAATCTGAAGCATGGAGTTGGCTGTTACACAGAGATACAACAAAATACATAAAATCATTACTCCTTGGCATAATCTTTTGTCAGTATGGTTAACAAAAGATGACATTGTAAAACATATTTGTGTAAACAATGACATGTGATTTAGGATGATGGCATTACAACAGTTGCTGTGACACATGTCCAGAAGCAGAAGAGATTATCTATGTGGTAATAAGGGAAGGCTTTGAAAAAGAAGTAGGCCAGTGTGGTGTGCTGGTGAAGAGCAGGGGACCACAACCTATGGCCTGTGGCATACTATCTTTTTTTGTAAGTCAAATTTATTGGAACAGCTATGCTCATTCATTTACGTATTGCTAAGACTGCTTTCTTGCTACAACAGAAGAGTTGAGTCATTGTGGCAAAGACCATATGGCCCACAAACTTAAAATATTTCCTATCTGGTCCTTTTTAAAGTTTGTCAAACACTGCTTAAGAATGTGGGTTCTGTCGTCTTACAAAACTGGGTTAAAATTTGGTTTTGTAATCTGTAGCTTAAAGGATGTTTATATTGATAGAGATTTCACATAAAGTACATTGTATAATATTTGGCATGTGTTACGTACTTATTAAATATTTTATTAAATGTTAGCTTTTATTTTATTATGACTTATTATTTTAAGTGAATTATAACTTTTAATTCAAGTAGGGATTAGAATCTCTAAAGTTAAGTACTCCCTACCCCTAAAATAAAAGTTCAGGAAGCTGGGAAGCGAATCATCTCATCTTAAGAAATTTTCAGGAGTTGCACAGAATATTATATAGAGATAGGGATCTTGATGTAAGAGACAAACAAATGTACAGAACAGTAAAGCCAAGACTTTAAAATACAATTAATAAAGA
>SJYT01019872.1:61405-92476 GCA_006410635.1 Cephalophus harveyi | reverse complement strand
TTTTAAGTGAATTTAATAAAGAAGAGACATTACTACTAGCCTTGGAAGAATAAAAGATAGTAGTGTGGAATACTATGAACAATAATATAACAAATTAGATGACCTAGATGAAATAGACAAATAAGTACAAAAACACAAACTACCAAAACAAGAAATAGGAACTCTGAATGTAAACTCAAAAGTCCTTATGTCAAATCTGACAACAAATAAAAATTATATACCATAATCAAGTGGGATCCATTCCAGGAATGCAAAGTTGGTTAAACATGAAAATCAGCAGTGTAATATACCACATCAGTAGAACAAAAGTCACATGATCATCTCAATAGATACAGAAAATCATCTGACAAAATCCATTTTCTTGGTGAAAACACTCAACAAACTAAGAATTTATCTGCAAAAAACCCATAGGTAACATCTTTCTTAATAGTGAAAGACTGAATATTTCTCCTTAAGATCAGGAGGGATGTCTGAAGAGATGTCTCCTCTCATCTTCTATTCAGCATTGTGGTAGGGGTTCTAGCCAGGGCAGTTGTCAAGAAAAAGTAATTAAAAGCATCCAGATTGGAAAGGAAGAAGTAAATCTATTTCTATTTATAGATTAACATATTTTATGTAGAAAATTCTAATAAATACACACATATACACAAAGTGTTAAGTTCAGGAAGGTTATAAGCCATAAGAGCATAATAAAGATTTCAGTTGTTATTTTTTTATACACTGCTAAGTCGCTTCAGTCGTGTCCGACTCTGAATACATTTAATAAAGGAGACATAAACTGGAAGATAATTTCTGTTCATGAATTAGAAGACTTAATATTGTTAAGATGGCAGTGTTCCCCAAGTTTAATCTACAGATTTAATGCATCAAAATATCAGCTGCCTTTTTTTGCAAAAATTCATAAGCTGATCTTAAAACATTTAAAAATGCAAAGGGCGCAGTGGAATAGAATTGAAAGTTCAGAAACAAACCCTTACATTTATGGTCAGTTGATTTGTAACAAGAGAACAGATAGTTGTCAACAAATGATACTAAGATAATGATGTGTTGTGCTTAGTCGCTCAGTCGTGTCAGACTCTTTCTGACCCCATGGACTGTAGCCCACCAGGCTCCAGGCTCCTCTGTGCGTGGGGATTCCCCAGGCAAGAATACTGGAGTGGGTTGCCATGCCCTCCTCCAGGGGATCTTCCCAACCCAGGGATCAAACCCAGGTCTCCGGCACTGCAGGCGGATTCTTTACCATCTGAGTCACCAGGGAAGCCCAAGAATGCTGGAGTGGGTAGCCTGTCCCTTCCTCAGGGGATCTCCCCAACCCCGGAGTCGAACCGGGGGTCTCCTGAATTGCAGTTTTCTTTACCAGCTGAGTTACCAGGGAAGCCCATGATATCCACATGTAAAGAGTGAAACTGGTTGCTAACGCACACCATATGTAAATGTAACTCAAAATGGACTGCAGGCCTAAACAGAAGAGCTAAAACTATAAAACCCTTAAAAGAAAACATAAGGAGTAAATTGTCATCATCTTGTATTAGTCAGTGGTTTCTTAGGTATGATGCCAAAAGCACAAGTGACAAAAGAAAATAAAAGTAATCAAATTTAAAACTTTGCATTTCAAATGACAAAATCAAGAAAGTGAAAACATAAGCCACAGGAGAAAATATTTGCCAATCAAACAAATCTCTTCTTGAGACGTTCATAGGACCTATATTCACAGCCACTAGATGGCTAAAATAAAAAAGACAATAACAAATACTAGTAAGGATGTGGAGAAAATTGAACCCTCCTAAATTCTTGGTGGGGCTGTAAAATGGTGCAGCCACAATGAAAATGATTTGTGTGCGAAGTCACTTCAGTCATGTTCAACTCGTTGCGATCCTGTGGACTGTAGCCTGCCAGTCTCCTCTGTCCATGGGATTCTCCAGGCAAGACTATCAGAGTGGGTTGCCATGTCCTCCTCCAGGGTATCTTCCCAAATCCAGAGATCAATCTCATGTCTCTTAGGTCTCCTGCATTGGCCAGTGGGTTCTTTACCACTAGCACCACCACGTGAGAAGCCTGAAAATGGTTTGATTAATCCTCAAAATATTAACCATATATAAGCATATGACCCAGCAGTTCCACTCTGGACACAAGCCTGGAGAATTGAAATAAAAATATTTCCATGCAAGAACTTTTACACAAATGTTTTTAGTAGTGTTATGAAGACAGCCCAGTGTCCCTCAATCAATAAATGGATAAGCAAAAAGTTATATAACAATGCAATGGAATATTAGTTAACCACAGAAAAGAATGAAGTACTGATACACGCCACAACACAGATGACTCTTGAAAATATTATTCTAAACAAAGCCAGACACGACAGGCCACATTTTATTCTATATAAAATATCCAGCATAGCCAAATCCATAAAGGCAAAAAAAAGTAGGTTAGTGTTAAGGGACATGGGAAATGGAGAGTGACTGCTAATGGTTATAGGGTTTCTTTCTGGGGTAAAATGTTCTAGAAATAGCAGTGATGATTACAGAGCTTTTAAAAACTGACTTGTATGCTTTAAAAATGAACATATAAAAAGTGTAAGTGAGTATATATGAGGTGATTGTTTTTAAAAGTAAGAGTTATAGAAGATCAAATTGTAAGAAATCCAGGCCAGCAGATAAAAATAAAGGAAATATTTGCATTATATATGATTTGGCCTTAGAACACCAGGCAAAATTAATGGAGACTGAAATCTAGCCACACTTTGGTAAAGTTGTTTTATTTTTTTATTTCAAAATGAAGGGGGAAAAAAGAACCTACAGTACTCCAAACAGATAAGAATAAAGGGAGTGAAAACATTAGCTTGTGATCAGACTTCTCTTCTGTGGCATTTAATGACAGGAGGTAATGGAATAATGTATATAGAGCTACAGTGAAATAAGTTTATGATTCAAAATTGCTTATCAAGATGAGCTAGGGTTCAGTGTGAAGAACAAAAGAATGATCTTCTCAGCCATACAAGGGCAGATACACACAAATGCACTCCACCGCTGCTACAACAACAAAAAATGCATGCTTTGCTGGCCAAGTAATCGGAGTCAGGGATTCAGGACTGGAACTGTAAAGTGATGAAGTGGATGACATTTAAATAAGCTGTTCCTATTTTGTTTCTAAATAACTCAGATGTTAAAATGGTAGAAAAAATAATGTCCTGGGTCAAATACCCCAGATCACTTCAAAAACACAGAGAAAGATGTATAAGAAAGAATATTAAATCCCTTATTTTACAGATGGTGGAGTCAGTAGATGTTGTTTTATTCTTCATATTCCAAAAAAAAACAGTATTTAAGAACAAAGGAAATATGTGATCTATGCAAAAAGAAAAGAATAAACAAGAAGCATGACAAAATGCTAAGAAAATATATTACAGTTACCAACAGATTTACTCTCTTATTGAAAGGTAGAATCTGCCATGGTGGGTGAAAAGCAAAAACTTGTTTTTAAAGACAATGCTAAGCAAAGTAGCATCGGTTAAAGTCAAAGAACGGCAATGCAATAATAGACAAAAATAAATTTAATAATACAGAGTGACATATTTGTGAGACGACAGAATTCAAAGCAAAACCTTTAATCTGGTCAATAAAGACAATTTATATTGGAAAAGACATAATACACATTGAAGCTTTAATAGCCATGAATCTATTCATGCTGGTCATGTCGCCTTAAAATACATAAAACAATGTGACACAGAAAACATGGCTTTTGTTATCAGATCTGGACTCTAGGGAAACAAGTAAATAAACATGTAAAGCTGAGAATAAGGAAAGGACAAAAGTAGAATTTGGGAGGAAGCAGAAGTGATCACAGTGGCCCAGAGGTGGTAGCTACAGTGATGATATAGATTCAAGGAAGATCTGGGATACAGAATCAACAGGTTTTGTCCCTTTATTAGCTACAGGCCAAGGATTTCAAAACAAGTCAGAGGTCAGCCCACACGTAAGTGTGCGTGTGTGTATGTTTAAATGTCAGTTCTCCACAACCATTCTCTCTTGTCATATTGAACTCCTTGGGCCTATTTACCTTGCCTGCTCCCACTTTCCATGCCAGCCTCTGTGGGCATTTCAGTGTATGATCCCAGGGATGCAGTAAGGGAGATGGCTAAGGAAGAATGACTAAGAAAGTTGTGAATCTGAGTAATAAGAGGAAAATGGATCATTGTAGTGGTTCAAAAAGTAACAATTGTATACACTTAAAAAATGTTAAGATAGATTATTTTTACTACCATAAAAAATAAGTTTAGAGACCTAAAAATGTAGTGATAATTATAAATCAGCTGAAGCATTTAAATCTGTCTTAAGAGGATTATGTTCATTTATCTATATTCAGTTTGCTTCATTTCATAAAAAGTACTGGCTTACTTGACATTGATATATCCCTATGAAAAAAAGGGTCTCCTTGCTTTTAGATTAAGGAAGTCAACTTTAATTAAAATATGTCTCATTGCCTTTCTTTTCAGTCTTAAAATTTTTGTCATTGCTTTAGTTTACTTTCATATCATCTTCCTTTTTCTGTCACCCTAATTGGAAAATTTTAGTTTTTGATTTGACACCTGCTTCTTAACTGCCACAAAACATATTAATTATGCTTTTACTATTATAGAAACATAATGTTCAGCTAGCTAACTAGCATGAATAATCCATCACTAAGAATCATTAACTACAGTAATTGCTGTCTTTATACAGGTAAAGACAGTCATTTGATGATATGGCTGACAACTTAAAATCATAAGCCCAGTTTCGCTTTAAATATAATAGTGTACCAGCTGATATTTCAAAAAATGTTTTCCTCTTTCTCTCTCTTAGAATAACTTTTAGAAAACCTTTAACAGAAAGATCTTATTTATCAAGTTGATCCAGAATCCATTCACCAAAACATACCTTAGAACCCAGCTTTCTAATCCAGCCAGATTTCTTGCGGTAAAATTACTTGATGCATTCATTAGCCCCTCAAGCCCTTATTCATAGCTTGTTTACTTTTAACAAGCTGTTTAATTTACTGTTTAATTTGTGTGTTTAGACAAATTGGCAATGGTTCAATATATAAACCCTCCCAATAAAAATGAGAGGGGGAAAAATCTGTGAAACTAAAGAAATGTAGTCATCTGAAAGGTACATGTCTTGAAACCTCAGTGAAGAGCTGTTTGATACATGTGCCCTGGGATGGTGAGGTGCTTAGTTGGATGAGCAAAGAACAGTAAGCTGAGTGACAAAGAGGTTAAATAGTTACATTTCCAGGTTTCTGAGAAAAAAATAGACTGTATGTTTTATTTGTTTCATGCAAATGGTAATAGAAATTTTGGTGCATAAGTAGTAAATGAACAGCTATCGGTAAAACCCTCAGCCAGGATGACATTTTCAGAGAAGTTAAGAAAAAAACAAAATTTTGCTTTTTCTATGTACAGTTACATATCTGTTTATTTGAGTATCTAAAATAATGGTGTTAATGTTGGTATATTTACTTTAGATATGTGCATATGAAATGACTAATTGTACCTTATGTCGGCTTTCTCTTGTCCTGGTTGAGTTTTAGGAAGCTCTCTGAGAAGTATAATTTTATCAGCACAGTTTAGGGTGGGAAAATAAGAACAAGATGACTGTACATAGAAATTACTGAAATATAAAAGGCCACATTGAACAATGGGTTTACAATCTTATGTTCCTGATACTTGTTTACAGATCATGTAGAGACTGCTATTGTGAGAGAAGGTAAAGTGAAAGGTTTTGAGGAGGCAATGGATGTTGTGCAGAGGGAAATCCAGGTACTTTATTGTTTTTTGAGTCTGGGTTTTTACCTCTACCTACACACTGTGCTAGTATCTTTATATACATACATGATTCCCCTTAATTTCTATAATAATCCTATGAGACAAGTACGACTTTAGTCCCCATTTCACAAATGAGGAAACTGAGGCACAGAAAGTTGTGTAGGTTATCTCAGGTATCGCCTCACAGGATCAAGTTTGTGTTGTTGCTGTTTTTAGCTTAAACATAACTTACAGTCATTACTTCAAAAGTGACCAAAATCCTCTGTGTATTTCTATAGACTTTTCCATAGTTACTACATAGCATTGGTGTTATGCACCTTGCATTCTGCAACTATGAAGTCTCCTTCATTCTTATGAGAACATTTATGATTGTAGGTCTTAACCCTTTAAAAAATAAAATCAATATTTTAAAATTCTAACTTCAGATAAAACTAGAGGATGTCCAGTGATAATACCAAAAAACCCACTACAAGGTTACTTTAAGTCATATGTGTCCAACTTCCAGCTGGGCAGACTGAAATCCTGCCACTTTATCTCATCTGGATTGGTTTTGCAGAGTTTATGTTTTGGGGGGGAAAAAAAATTAAAAAATTAATTTGCTGCAGATGCCACTCCTCTCTATTGGACACTGGTCCAGTTTATGCATTTGACATCTTGTGATCCCAGCTTGAAATCATGAAAGTGTGAAAGTGAAAGTTGCTCAGTCATGTCTGACTCTTTGCGACACCATGGACTATAGAGTCCATGAAATTCTCCAGGCCAGAACACTGAAGTGGGTGACCTTTCCTTTTTCCAGGGGACTTTCCCAACCCAAGGATTGAAC
This sequence comes from Cephalophus harveyi, assembly GCA_006410635.1. Lineage (NCBI taxonomy): Eukaryota > Metazoa > Chordata > Mammalia > Artiodactyla > Bovidae > Cephalophus > Cephalophus harveyi. The sequence continues at coordinate 85,853 of SJYT01019872.1, read as the reverse complement.
TCAGGTCCCTGGTCTCGCAGGCAGATCCTTTACCAGCTGAGTTAAAAGGCAAATCGCAAGTCCTTGGTAAATTGAAAGTATATTGAATTATTAACTTTTCTGGGGTGAATGAAAGAGACCTATGATTATACAGAGTAACTCAAACTTTCAAAGCTAGTCCCTTACAAACTAAGATTAAATTATAGAGCTGTCAACCATGTCTTTTAGTTTCCTATTAATGTTTTCTTTTTCCCAGTATTAAGAACTGGGAAGTCAGATTTTTCTTAACTCAGATGGAAAATTCAAAATGTGTGAAATTGAAAATGCTTACCCTGATAGATATGTAGATTTCCCAGGGAGTAGTGGTTTGGGGAGTGTCAGTAGTCAGAGTATGATAATAAGTTGTCAATGACATTTTCAGGCTGTCAGCTTGATTGCCAGGGTGAAATTAATTGGTTAAGTGGTATGCAGCATTACCATGTATGATTTTTAAAAATATCTTTTACAATATCTAAATTAATAACGAAGCTTCTAAAGTTAGCAAAAGATTACTCTCCATGTGTGAAAGGACAACGTTTTAGAACTGTATTCTGTGATATAATGGATTTTCTTCCAACTTATGTTTGTATAATAATAAATTTAATAAAAATGCCAAAATTTGACTATTTTTGACCTACAAAAAAGAAAAAGACATTTGACTTAGTTTAATGTAGTACATTAACTATTCCAGCCTAGATATTATACAGTTGTTTCAAATTGGGAAAGTGTTTTTCACTAGACACTAAAATATGGCTTTGTTTCTCAGCTAATAATAAAGAGGCATTGTGTCCTTGCTTTCTGCCAGGCCCTGTGCTCATGTGGATGGTCATTTTCTTACTTCATCCTCCTAGGTCTTACAAGTAATGGAATTTTCCAATGCTTGGCCACTGGCGGGTAGTTCACCCCCCCCCCCCCCCCCCCCGGCAACTCCTCTTCNAAAGAGGCATTGTGTCCTTGCTTTCTGCCAGGCCCTGTGCTCATGTGGATGGTCATTTTCTTACTTCATCCTCCTAGGTCTTACAAGTAATGGAATTTTCCAATGCTTGGCCACTGGCGGGTAGTTCACCCCCCCACCCCACCCGCAGGAAATCTCATTTGTCTTGATAGGCTTAAACGTGCTGACAACTCCCAAATATCCCTCTCTCCCAGACCTGTACTCTGAACTCTGTGTGCATTTGTTTAATCATTCAGTTGTGTCCGACTCTTTGCAACCCCATGGACTGTAGCCCACCAGGCTCCTCTGCCCATGGGATTTCCCAGGCAAGAATACTGGAATGGGTTGCATTTCCTCCTCCAGGAGATTTTCCTGACCCAAGGATCAAACCCAGGTCTCCTGGTTTGGCGGGTGGATTCTTTACCACTGCACCACCTGGGAAGCCCCACTCTGAACTCTAACCTCATTTATCTAACTACACTTCTTTGACTCTTCAAGTGAATGTTTCAAGGGCATCTCAGATTTACCTATTCAAAACAAAATTTCTGATCTCCTTCTTCACTTCTGTCTGTTCTTGGCTCAACCTCCTGCATCCTGGAAAAGGGCACCTGCACCCTACTTTTTGGTACAGGAGAAACCAAGGAGTCGTCCCTCCTTTCCATTACCTACGTTCTATTCAGTCTGTCTCTTGTATAATAATATTGAGAATCTGTCTACTTCTCTTCTTTTTTTTTTTTTAGCCACATTAATCTAACCACTATCTCCTTTCACTCAGATTGTTACAGTAACCACTCAATTTGTCTTTAGGATTGTACTTCTAGACTTGCTTGAAATCCATTCTGTAAACATCAGCTTCTTAAACTGTTCTTTATTTAGGAGAAAATGCAACATACTTGCTGCCCACAAGGCCCTATATGTTCTGACCCCTAGCTACTTAAGCCAGCCTCTTCCCTCCTTTTTGTTTAATGATGTCTATCAGTTCCTCACAGTCACAAAACTGTCTCCTGAACTCAGGCCTTTGTGTTATTCCCTCCATCTGGAATACTGCTTCTCTTCTTAACTCTTACTTATCCATCAATGCTCAGCTTAAGTGACACTTGCTCAGAAAGGCCTTTCCTGGTCCTCTCTCATCTAAACTAGGGCCCCATGATTCTATGACATAGCACATTGCCAACTTTTCTTCACTGCACTTAACACAGTTTGTTGTTATTGTTAAGTCATGTCTGACTCTTTGTGACCCCATGGACTGCAGCCTGTCTGGCTCATCTGTCCATGGGATTTTCCAGGCGAAAATACTGGAATGGGTTGCCATTTCATTCTCCAGGGGACCTTCCCAATCCACATAGTTAGCAATTAGATATCTATATGTGTGATTTATTTGTTTGATATAAGCTCCATAAGGCAGGCCCCTTGTATTTGTGTACAGGGCCCAGTACATAGTAGCTGCTATCAGCTTGAAGTGAAAAACTATCTCGACATTGGTGCTCAAAGAAAACCAGATTGTTCAGAAGGGCATGCAGTGATGAGGGGCCTCTGAAAGTGTGTTGTATGATACATGAAACATGGAGTGGTCTCAAATCTCATGTTTATTTGGGTTGAGGTAACTTTTCTGAGCCCCTAAATTAACCCTCAATATAAGATTTGAAAGTACATACTTTATCTATTTTGTTCACTGCTGTATCCCCAACACCTAGAAAAGTCCCTGGTGAATAGCAGATGCTTAATAAATATTTGTTGAGTAAACAAACTTCCGTTTATTCTTTGGCAGAGTTCCTTTCTAGTGACACTCTGAGAGGATTAATAAAAGAAACCATAGCAAGTCCCTAGTACATGGCAAGTACTCAATAGATGTTGGAAACCCTGATGCCTTTTGCAGATAGTAATTTTTTTTTTTTTTTTTTTTTTTTTTTGCGGATCACACAAGTGGTTCTCAAAAGCCCTGGATCCCTGTGAGTATTAAAACAGTGGGTAGGTGCATGAGTAATTTCTGTAACATTTTTCAGACTCCTTACACTTAATACCTCACCTCCACTGCTTACTAGAGAGTAGGTATTTTTAAGTATATTATCTTCCTCAGGTATATTGAAGCAAAAGTTGAGAAACACATTTTAAATCTTGCCTAGAACCAGTGTCACTAGAATAATAACTGATAAAGGCTCCATATTAGAAGGCTGTCAATTTTAGGCAAAAGTATTTCTAAAAAATAAAAGAAACTACGCAATGGTTTTGTATAGTAATGCTACTGTCTCTCTGTAGGTGAAACATGTCAGAACATGTGCTTGATAGAGTGTTCCTCTGGGTGTATTACTTTGGATTTAATCCTGAAAGCAGTTGCTAGCCCATAATTTGTTTGTTTCTCTTTAAAGAAAGGGGAGAGAGGACAATAGATTTCCTAACCCTCCCAAATCATGTCTTAAATTTACTTCAGGCCCCTTTTTCAAGGGAAATATTTATATTCCCAAGGACTGGTTGGAAGAGACTCAGTCATGCCACATTTACCTTTGTGTTATTTCAGTTTAAGAATTTGTGAGCTCTGCATTCATTTTTATATTAGTTAATTAGGCCTGAAATCCAGGAGGGAGAGAAGGATGAGGGTTAGAATCACCAGAGGATCTCCACAAATCCCAGAAATAAGGGAGGTGAGAATTCATCAACCAACAGAACCACATATTACAGCCCAACCTTGGGCTATGAGAAGTAACTTGAGCCATCAGAATAGATGAAAGTGCCTCTTAAAGCCCTTTGCTGCTGCTGCTACTAAGTCTCTTCAGTCGTGTCTGACTCTGTGCGACTCCATAGACGGCAGCCCACGAGGCTCCACCGTCCCTGGGATTCTCCAGGCAAGAACACTGGAGTGGGTTGCCATTTCCTTCTCCAATGCATGCGAGTAAAAAGTGAAAGTGAAGACACTCAGCCGTATCCGATTCTTAGTGACCCCATGGACTGCAGCCCACCAGGCTCCTCCGTCCATGGGATTTTCCAGGCAAGAGTACTGGAGTGGGTTGCCATTGCTTTCTACTAGTCTATAATTGTAAAATGTTTACAAGCATTTTGTGCAATTGAAATATTAAGCAGTTCTAAGTGCCCTACTTCTAAGGGGCATATATTTTCACAGGCTGCAGTTTAGAGCATAAAGCTGTGCTTTCTGTAGTATATGGAGGCTCTTCAAATTTGAATACTTTAAATGTCAACATAGAATAGCGTTAAAGTTTAGGATCTGGGTTTAAGGAAATATACGGTGCAAAATCTGATTTTACATATCTTTGGAACACACTGGGAGTGTCACTAACCAGATTCGCCCATTCGAAATAAAACTACTTCTGGTAGAGCTATATTCAAGAAGAGAAGTTCATGGAACACATCCTCATCATTTGTTTCATGATAGCATAATTCATTTTAAGTTGCAATGACTTAAGCAGCTATGTGTGTGTTAATCGGTCGGTTGTGTCTGATTCTTTATGACTCCATGGTCTTTAGCCCTCCAGGCTCTTCTGTCCATGGGATTCTCCAGGCAAGAATACTGGAGTGGGTTGCCATTCCCTTTTCCAGGGGAGCTTCCTGACCCAGGGAACAAACCCAGGTCTCCTGCATCACAGGAATATTCATTACCATCTGAGCCACCAGGAAAGACTGACTCTATAGTGCTCTCACATGGAATGAGCTAAATCCTTTCATTTCATTCCACTTCGGGATTTCTCAATGTTCCATTGATGGTCTGGGGTCCCATTTCAGTTCAGGGCTAAGTTGATCTTGGCCATGTCTTCTGCAGCCCCATTAGCTGCTTGCTTCCTGGGCTCCCAACAAAACTTTTTTTCCTCTTATTGACCACCTAGTTGGTCTCCCTGAGTTACTTTTATTCCTTTCCTGCTATTCACAAACATCATCAAAAACCCTTTCCTGCAGCCTCTAACAGCTCAGTGAACCCAATCTGTTGTCTCAACTGGTATTCCCAAAAACATATTTATTCAACCAATCCAAATCCCCCTTCACTTTCAATCTTTCAACTCTCTAACAGGTTACTGGGTCATATCTCACACTAGAAGAATTACACTTATTATCCCAGGTCTACATTTCATAAGCTTATCTGTAGGGCCGCAGGAAGTGGTACATTTTTATTGATGGTACATTTCAGGATGATAGTTTTGAAGTGTTTCTCCATCAAGAAACTGAAAGAAAGCAGATGGTATTGGTACTAAAGTGATTACTCTAAACTGACTTTCCTTTAGAATAAGTTCAAATTTTTATCTGTAGCACCCCTTTACCTCTGATTTAGAGTAGGCAAGTAACCAAAGATATACTGGTAGATTCAATATTTTAAATCAATATACAAGTGAAAAATCTGTTCTTGCTTTAAAAAAATGAAATAATAGTTTTAAAACTCTTTCATCCAAGCCCATTGTGATAGGGCTATGCTTTATGAAAAGATTTGTTATTTTAGACTAAAAGATTGAAGAGAGGGAACCATAAAAAGACTGTGATTACTATTGGGACTTTGTACAGTGCAGACCAGTATCACTCACTGTTCGTATTTGGACCTGCAGTAGTGTAAAATACAAATTTGATAGTGTGGTATCAGTAGTTTTTAAAATATCTTGGATTTTGTCTGTTTTTCTACTTTTCTTCTCTGTTTTCTCTAAGATACTAGTCCTGCTGTCTTAGTTTAGATTTAGGTTAGTAAACTTCACACCTGTATTGTTAACTATTAAATGTGTTGCTGATTTTCTAAAATTGTTTTCTTAATAAACTTCCAAATAAGTATGTCTTACCATAAAAAATAAGGCATCTTTCTTATTTTGGAAGATATAGATAAGCATGTGTCCCTTGTAATGAATATGGCAGTCATAGCCATGAAAGCAATTTCTGTCCACCACTAAAATTATTTAGATTAGCTCTTTGATTTCTCTTCATCAAGAGAAGACAAGAAAGCTAAGTAGCTACAATATGCAATTTGTATACAATACATAATATGTATATTGTATATTACATATACATATACAATAAGCATACAATGTACAATATGCTTCTGACTTTAAAAACTGTGTTTTCTGAGTCTCAGCTGACTTTTCATTGTGTCAGAAGTCTAAGCCACTGTGTGAAAAATAGAGTTGGTGACTGTATGTAAATGAGATTTTCTACCGCAAGGGAATCAGCTCTGTGAGACTCAGTAAGCAGCTACAAAGGATTTATTAAAGAGAAAAGTGCATCTATTACTGATTAGGATATTTTGAGAGAAAGGCACATTAAGCAGTAATTTTTAAATAATCAGTTTAGCGAATTACAATATCAAATGACTTCAATGCTGGAAAGAATCTTAAAGATCAAAGACCAACTCTCCTATTTTACTGATGAAGCCCAAAGCTTTCTCTAAGACCACATGGAACATTCCAGCTTTCTGAAATGACCTCAGTTCCACTGAACTGCAAGGTCAGCAAAGACAGTGTTTAATAGTTGCTTATATCTGTGTTGTTTGCACAGTGCTAGGAACATTTTAAACATTCAGAGTGTGAGTCCTTGTGATGAATTAATAAGTGATTTTATGAACAAACGTGATCACCTGTCTGTTGCACAGGGATTTGTGTTATACAAATCATATTCAAGGTTGATTTTATCTGTTTTCAAAAAGTTCTCTCTCATTACAGTAGCCTAATCTGTTGATTAATCTTTTCCTGTACTACGCACCCTGCCCTCTGTTCACACTTGGGCATGCACAGGCACACACATGCACACAAACATGCATAAACGTGTGAGATAAAGTTATTGAACTTGTAATTATGGCTTCTGGCTGACCTCTGTATGTTCAGATGATACAGACATATAAATATTTTCTTAAACCTTTTTGCCAATTGCCAGATGGTCAGATCTCCAGCCACAGTATAAAAGTCAGGGGTAGTATGGCAAAACCAATACGGTAATGTAAAGTAAAATAAAGTTAAAAAAAAAAGTCAGGGGTAATTGCTACCCTGAGCTTCTGTATCCATGAGTCTTTTGTCTTTCATTCTTGGAGCAGCCAGGATCTGGGTTCAGTACCCTTTGTCCTTCATACCCCAGGCATTTTTCCTTCTCCACCTATATATTTTCATTTTTTCTCCTATACCACATCTCCAAACAGGCATTTCTTGAAGTGGATTGATTTTTAGCAAAACACTGATCTGTGAGTTGAATCATCTAAAAAGGCCATAGCAAACCTGGGACAATTTGTGAAATAAAATAAATAATGATAGTAATGGACTGTAATGCATATAAAGTCCATACTCATACAAATAAATAACTTAAATACATTAATAAGGGGGAAAAAAAGGGACAGCTGTTATTTATAGAAGTCCGTTTGATGAATGAAGAAAGAATGATAATAGAAAAATCACCATTTGGCAAACACTGTGTTCATTGCTTCAGATAAGAATAATCAATGGATGTTAAAATTAGTGGCCAAAAGTATGATGAGAAATAGGATATTTTCGGTCTTACTGCATCCACTCATGAGATACTTTTTTAAACATGGAAGATACTAAGGGGACACGACAACAAAATGCAACGTGGGAACCTGGACAGAATCCAGGACCAGGAAAAGGACATTAAAGGAATAATTGGAAACATTTGAATGAAATTTATAGATCAGTTAGTAGTAGTATGTCAGTGTTAATTTCCTGCTTTTGATCATTGTGCATCAGTTATAAGTAATATGTTAATATTTGGAGAAACTAAGTGAAGAGTATATAGGAATACTTTGTACTTTTCTTAACCTTTTTCTAAGTGTAAAATTATTTCAAGACTAAAATTTGAACTTAAAAATAAATAAAAAAGCTCTAACAACTTCTGAAATTTGAAAACTTTTTTTAAATGTTAAGAAATAGGGAAGTTTTTGTGATCCTCCTTCGACACAGGAAATAGATGCCTGTCATTTCTGTGATTTACTCAAGGCCACCCATTATAGATGGCTTCCCTGGTGGCTCTGACAATAATCTGCCTGCAATGCAGGAGACCCGGGTTCGATCCCTGGGTTGGGAAGATCCCCTGGAGAAGGGAATGGCTACCCACTCCAGTATTCTTGCCTGGAGAATTCCATGGACAGAGGAGCCTGGTGGGCTACAGTCCATGGGGTCCCAAAGAGTTAGACATGACTAAGCGACTAACACTTTCACTTTCCCCCATAATAAAGCCATTTTGTATATTCTACTGATGTCCTAATTTCATAAGACATTAGAGTGTTTTCTGTTGCATAGATGATAGCTTTCACTGCTTATAAAATGTGCTTCGACACACTCAATAATGTCTTCTTCACACTTATACTGCATTGATTACATCTGGCAATCCCATATGGTAAAACTTAGTTACGACCCTTCCAATTAAATTATGGTTGGAAACCCACTTCTGGGGTGCAGCTCAGCTATCTACTAAATTTCTCAGTGACATTCAGGACATGAAATAATTTTGAGATGATAAATTTGCAATATGAATGAGAGCAGATGAGAAGGTTTTCAATCTGTATTAATTTATTTTTCAAAATTCATTACTTATACAGTTTACTTTGCAAGCTAATTCTAACCAAAGATGAGTAACACTGCATTGGCAAAAGTTTGTGCATAAGGTATTTCCATATGCTTAAGCAGAAACTCCCAAGTACCATGTTTATATATGAGTAGAATGCAGTGACAGAGAAGGCAATGGCACCCCACTCCAGTACTCTTGCCTGGAAAATCCCATGGACAGAGGAGCCTGGTGGGCTGCAGTCCATGGGGTCCCAAAGAGTTAGACATGACTAAGCGACTAACACTTTCACTTTCCCCCATAATAAAGCCATGTGTTCATCACAGCCACTTCTTATCGTAGCTACTTTACAAAGTAGAAGGAAAAGGCATTATGATTGCTATTTTGTAGACCTGGAAACAGAGTCCCAGCAAGAAGAAAAGCTTTACCGCCACAGAGTGGTGGTTGGGGGTAGGGGTGGGGGAGTGAGAGCTCAAGTTCAGTCTTCTCATTTTCAGTCTAATTTTCTTTTCATTCATATTCCCTAAATATAGTATCTTCCTCTACTATTCAACACACATCTGTTTAGAGTTTTCCAGTCAAAGCATTGCACTGAACACTATACATACAAAAATGAAAATTAGTTTCTGGAAGCCACTTTCAATGAGGTGAGTTTTTGAAAAGAAATAGAAGTTAGCCAGGTTAAAAAAAAAAAAAGCTAAGGGCATCATTCTGGGCAGGAAAGAGGGTAACTTGGCCTTAAAGATTAATCAAGAGTGCAACAGAACTGGCCTTGAAGCCCAGCATAGTCACAGTTCCTTTTATTTACAACTCTGTAAGCATTTAGCACCCATTCACTAATGAAAGGTTCTTACAGACTGCTGTTTAAATGTAAAGTTCATTTTTTTCACCTTAACTTTGCTTTGGAAATTGTTGTAGAATTTACTTGCATTCTTCTTCACTTGCAAGCTTAAATTAGTCTTGCCTGTACATCTCTGTGATCCAACCTCAACAGTTTCTCTGTATGGTACCACCAATGGGATCATCTTTCCAAAGTTATAATAGTACCTGAGAAAGGTGACTGGATAACTAATGTCAAGAGAAGATGCACCTGCCTGGCTTTAGAACTCAGCATCACACACTGCTTGGACAGTAAGGCAGCAGAAAGCAACTGACCAGAGAACAAGTGTGACCTCCAGTCCTCTCACACTGTGTGTCGCTGGCCTGATCATATCTCCCAGCTTAAATTCTCCAGCTGGCAATGGGAGATTCTTCAGTTCTGATAGCTTGGCTCCAAGTTGTGTGTGTGCACAGTCTTGACTGCTTTACAAGCCTTAACCTGCTAAACCCTTTAAATAGAATGCCTTTCTTGAATTTATCTAACCTGGCCACACGTTACATAGTTCAAATTGTCTGAGTTTGCCTTTCCTTCCCTGGTTTCACATGTGCTTTTATTAGTCTATGAGGGAGTATGAATTCCACATTGTGAGGATTTAAGGTATTAAACTCTTAAGAGTCATTTATCACAGTCCTGCAAATAATTGTATCCAAGTTCAGGGAGAATAAAACCAGATGATTAGTCTCTGCATAATGGATAATCTTGGATATTTAGCCTTGGAGTGACATTGTTTTGGTGCATATGTAATTTATACATCTATATTTGAGCAAGATTTAATACTAGTGCAACAACTACTGCTGATGCACAATTAGGGCAGATGAACTCTTTGCTTGTACAAAGACTGTTCAATTTGACCTAGAAGGGGAGAAGACAATGCCTTTTGTATGGTTTATTCAGTTGTGATCTTTTGTTCTGAGCCTGCCTTCAGACATTAGTATGATAGACTTTTGGGATCATCATAGGTTTTGTTACGTTTATCTATTTAAGACTAGCCACCGAGTTTCAAGAATACAGGAATGCCTCTATCAATTTGTTAAACCATCCATTGGCCCCAGGTTGAAAACTTTATGGGCCTCTACTTTATGGCTGAGCAATTTGCCCAGATTCTATGTTAATAAAGCTTAATTCCCAACTATATCAGTTTCCAATTTTATTATCTGTTGTGTTGGCATCAGAACTTCAAGCCATGTCACCCTTACAGATTTGATTCATATGACAGGGTATCTATGGGGTCACACAGAGTCCAACATGACCGAAGCAACTTAGAAGCAGCAGCAGCAGAATGCAGTGAAAGATTTTCTTAAGGCAGGTTCTCTAGCACATGCTCCCAGCCTTGTTCTCCGCTAATAACTCTGCATCCTATTTCATGGAAAAAAGAGAACCTATCAAAAGATTGGCACAGCCTCTCACTACCACAGGGCCTGACCTAATAGGTCTCTACCCATGTACTTTGCTTTTTTCTTTTTCTTTTTTTTGGGCTGCACCACATAGCATGTAGGATTTTAGTTTTGCAACCATGGATCAAACCCATGCCCCCTGCATTGGCAGCGTGAAGTCTTAATCACCAGACTACCAGGGAAGTCCCTCCATATACTTTGTCTTTTCTCCTGTTTCTGTAGATGAATTGTCTGTGTTTCTAAGGCCACCCCCTATCAGTGCACAGGTTCTCAGCCTTCTCAACCTCACAATTCCGCTCCTGCAATGCCCTTCTCTCCTGAATCATCAATTCCCCCTTCTTCCCCTCGAGTATCCTGTGTTTCCTCCTACCTTAAGCAAACAAAGGAAACTCTCTCTTGACTAACCACTTCTCTTCTCTGTTCTTCCAAAGTGTTGTCTGTACTGTTTCTGAATCATCTCTTCCAGTTCTTCTGTAACTCATTCTGATCAGGTTTCACCCCATCCTCCCCACCCTCTCTGTTCCATCTGTATTGGCTTGTTGTAGATCTTTGGACTAAACAGACCGACTCCTTCCTCAGGCATTTGCTCTTGGTGGTCCCTGGCCTCTGACCCCAGGTGTCAGTGGCTTGCTTCTTCCTCTAAGGCTTTGTTCAAAAAAATCATCTGTTTAGTGAAAACTTTCCATCATTTTATTTAAAATTGAAATAGTTCTTCACATCCCCCCACTTCTTATCCCCTTGTGCTGTGTTGATTTTTTTTTTTAACACATTCTAAAGCACTATAAAACTTATTTTGTTTTCTAAATAACCTCATTAATTGGGCTTTTTGAGGATTTGATTGTTTAATAGGCAAAGCTGATATAGATCCCCTCTACCACCAAATTGAACGTCCCATGACAAGGAAAGGCCTGGGTTTGGAGCCAGCCTGGAAGGACATTCTGCTCACCCTCTGAGTGGCTTTGGGCTATCTACCCTTTCCAAGCCTCAGTTTGCTCACCTGTAAGTGGGCATAATATACTTAAATCATTCACTCAGTGAATGTTGAGGGCAGTCTAGGTCAAGCAATGGGCTAAGACCCCAGACAATCCTGAGTGAGACAGAGGTGATTCCTGCCCTCATGGAGCTTGCAGTCTACGAAGGAGGTAGGTATGTTTAATAATCTAGGTATGTTCAATAATCCTAGAAACAAACGTAACAATGTTACTCTCTCGCCACCACTGCCTAAAAGTTCAGTTTTACTGAGAGGCATATGCTAGTTCATAATCTTCCCAACTTGATTTTCACACTTGATTATATCCTGAAATATCTCATAAAAAATACAGGTGAGGGGGCAAGGGGTATATGTCTAGAATGATTCAAGAGGTTGGTAATAAGGCCTCCAACCTGCATTTTCACCACTTCCTAGGAAATTCTGATGCAGACCACATACTGAGAAGTGCTGATTTAGAGAAAGAGTTTTATCATCTTTCTTTTTAATAATAGGTAATAAAAACATTTTAAAGTCATGTCATTCTGAATAAATTATGCTCTCCTAGAAGCCATTTATTCCAGGACTTTGCCTCATATTAATGATATTAATGATCCTTAGAGGCTATACACATGCTATCTAATGCTACTAGGGTCTCAATCTTAAAATAACTCACCCCCCTGAGAACATCTTTGGTTGCCTCGTAGCTTTATTGCAAAAAATACAAAGGGTTTTAAAATGTCATCCATTTATGTGGCTAAAAAGTACACAAAGAGTAGCAAAGAGAGCCACAACCAAAAAGAAAATTGACCTTAGAGAGCCTTCCTGCCACAGACACTAAGGAAAACAATCAACAAATGGTGCTGACTGCTGCCATGATTGAGCCATGGAGATTCAAATTTGAACATCATTTCACTCCGTTAACATAATTATGCTAAGGCAAGTAATTTTGATGTATGACATGTGGCCATGTTCTACAATAAGGTCATAAACCCACAAAATTATTCCTTTATAAATAATCAGAAGGTGTTAGATATTACTCAATTTAGAATGATTGAAGGTGGAAAATCTGACTTGTGAGTTAAAAGCAAAAGGCGGAAAATCTGACTTGTGGGTTAAAAGCACACCAATGACAATTTATTATTTGTCTCTCATTTTTTTGGCCTCTCTGCACGATTTGTGAGATCTCAGTTCCTTGACCAAGAACTGAACCAGGGCCACGGTAATGAAAGCCCAGAATCCTAACCATTAGGCCGTCAGAGAACTCCCTATTATTTGTCTTTTAATCTGTGAGTTTGGGTGATCTGGGGGTTGGTGATGGACAGGGAGGCCTGGCATGCTGTTATTCATGGGGTTGCAGAGAGTCAGACACAACTGAGGGACTGAACTGAACTGAACTGAATATCATAGATATTATGCGAAGATATCATGCAAAGAGTTGACTCATTGGAAAAGACTCTGATGCTGGGAGGGACTGGAGGCAGGAGGAGAAGGGGACGACAGAGGATGAGATGGCTGAATGGCATCACCAACTCGATGGACATGAGTTTGAGTGAACTCCGGGAGTTGGTGATGGACAGGAAGGCCTGGCGTACTGCAATTCATGGGGTCACAAAGAGTCAGACACGACTGAACAACTGAACTGAACTGAATATCATAGATAGCTGTGTCCAAGGAAAAATTTGTTTTTCTGTACGTCTAGAAAAAGACAATTGAAATTTATCCTGGTAAATATCCCAGTATTTTGTGTCAGATGACTTACGGTAGTTTGTCTATTTGTTATTTATATTCCTCCAGAATCTACTGAGCAGAATAAGCTAATGTTTTTGAGATGGTTCAAGGGCGTAGTCATGAATATCTGAAACTGGGCACTATGTTAATACCCTGATCCCCATAAGAAATGTACCTGTAGTCAGTGGTCCTAGACTTTAAGGCCATTGTGTTATATCTGCATAGTTTAGGCCATAATATTACTTTTATCAGTCCAATAAGTAACTAATGGTACCTCACTGTAATTTTACTATAATTAATAATTGTAGAAAAGTTTGATCATCTTTTTATGTGTTTAAGAGCTATTAAAATCTTTTGATATCTGTCCTTTGCCTATTTTTCTGTAGGATTTCTGCTGGATTTATTGATTGATAGAGGTCTTAGTAGAGTAGAGAACTTATCCCTTATCTTTAAGATTTAAACTGATTTTTCAGTTTATCCCTTCTGTTTTGACTTTACCCATATGATTTCTGCTGTGCAGAATTTTAATCTGTATGTATATAGTAAAATTTATTAATCTTTAATGGCTCCTGGGTCTTTGTCACACTTAGGCCTTCTCCATTCAACACTGTGTGTATAATACATGTGTGTGTATAGTACAATATAAGTATCTGTAACCTATGTATATAATATCAATATATATGTATATACATATATATGAACTATATATATATAGTATATATATATACATGTATTTATGTATGTGTATATATATATACATATACATATATCTTTACTTATGAATGTATTATTTAAAATTCCCATACTTTCTCCCTGGAAATTTCAAGTTTCAGTGTTCACTTTTAAAGTGATCTATCTGAAACTTATTTTGATTTAAAATGCAAACTACTTATCTTCTTTATTTTTAATACCTGGAAATTTATCTTCACCTCTTTCTAACACCAGTTATCACTTACTGAATAATCTCTGCTACCCCACTGATTTGACATGCTAAATTTTATCATATACCAAATTATATTTCTCACCATTCTAATTATTGTAGCTTTTTTAAAAAAAATTATTTTAATTGGAGGCTGATTACTTTACAACATTGTGGTGGTTTTTGCCATACATCTACATGAATCAGCCATGGGTGTACATGTGTTCCCCCATTCTAAACCTCCCTGCCACCTCCCACCCCACCTCATCCCTCTGGGTTGTCCCAGAGCACTGGCTTTTAGTGCCCTGCTTTATGCGTCAAACTTGCACTGGTCACCTGTTTTATATATGGTAATATATATGTTTCAATACTATTCTCTCAAATCATCCCACCCTCACCTTCTTCCACAGAGTATTATCATAGCTTTTAAGTGCATTTTAGTATCTGATCACTGTTTTATCCCCAGAGCTGTTCTTGTGATTCCTGCTTTCTAATTTTTTTCTACATAAACTTTAAATTAGCTTGTTTAATTTTTTAAAGTTGTTATTTTTATTGAAATTGCATTAAATGTATGGAGTAATATAGGAAGAACTTACAGCTTTATGATATTGAATTTAAGAATAAGATATCAATTTCCATTTATCCTAGTCTTTCCCCTCAATTGTCTCATGATGCCATAAATGATTTTTACAGCTTGTTTGCCTCAGCCAGCATTCAGATAAAGTCCAAAAATTGCAATTTGTTGATATGTCTCTGAAATCTTTTTAAACCATCTGCCTCCCTGCATCTCACTGGCCCTTTATTTTTACATTTTATTTGTTGAAACAATCACTTGTCCGGTGGAGTTTCCTGCCATCTGGATCTTGTTGATTATACCCTGTTGGTGTTGTTTAACATGTTCATCTGTCCTTATTTTAGGAAGAATACTACATAGGAGATGAAGTATTCCGTGTTTTTTAAAATCTATTTCTCAGCGACATTTCCATTTTTCTTGTATATCTTCCTTATTTCTTTCTGAGTGTATTCCTAAGATTTTTTAATAATGATATAACCTCTAAGGAGAGCAGCTTGGCACCATTTGTCAAAATTGCAAGTATTTGTGTCTTTTGACCTAGCAATTTAACTTCTAGGAATTTATCCTACAGAAGTAATTGCACACCTGTGAAATGATATATTTCTGAAATTACTCATTGTCTCATTATTTGTAATAGCAAAAGATTACAATAATCTGAATTCCCGTTGGTAGGAGACTAATTAAGTAAGTTATGGCTTGCCTATGCAGTGAAATACTGTGACATTGTTAAAAAAATTAAAATGAGGGACTTCCTTATGTAAGGATAAGAAATATTTTCGAAGATATATTGCTAAATGAAAAAATGAGGTTGCAAACCAGTATGGATATTATGCTATTATTTCTATAAGAAAAGGGGATGTATACATACTGAATATACATAAGATATTTCTGGAAGATAACATTGATTCACCAAGAGAAATCGGCTGACTGAAGGACAGGAGGGTGCAGAAAAGAAAATCTTCATTATATGCCTTTTCATACCTTTGAATTTGTATTCTGTGAATGCTTTACCTATTTAAATGATTTTTACTTTAAAAGTTTAAGTATTATAATGTATTATATAACAGGTTAAGATCCAAATTAAGATGCTTAATGTTTAAAGCCTGTTATAGCATTATTTGGCACACAGAATTCACACAGAGTCAGTGTTGTTGAGGGAATTCCTGCCCAACATGGTTGGCATGGCACAGTAAAACTAGCAAGGGGTTTGAAGCCCTCAGGCAAAAGTTCAGCTGCCTTTTCTCTTTCTTAGTAAACCTATCAACGTTGTAAAAATATCTTAAACTTACTAGGTTTTAGTTTCTTATTCTACAAAACAGGATTACCTTCACTTAACTTCCAACTTACTATCAGAATGAGCAGTAATTTACATTATGCCCAGATGCCTGATCCATTATGTTATTTTTTAGCTCTAGAATTCCATGAATTAATTAGTCCCTGGGGAGAAAACTGAGGTCAAAGGATATATTTTATGGGAACATTTCTCCTTTTTATTTTGAAGCTGAGATATCCCTAATCGTGTTCTTGAATTTTATTAGCAATGCCCTCCTCTTCAGGCTCCCAGCAGCCATATGTAAACTCTCAAGCAATCCTAGAAATGAGAAGGCAGGCAGTGTTTCCCATTCTATTTGGGTGGACTCTCACCCACTTCTCTTGACTTGAGCTCTGCCTTTCATTGTTTTTCTCCTTGGGCCTATAAAACTGTATATTTAAAATTATAGTTCTATAGCTCTGTTACAGGGTAAAATCTGTGAGGCTCAGGTTGCCCACCATTCAGTCATTCTCTGCAAGGCCAATTATCTGAATTTTTAAAAAGCTAAGTTGAGAGAGCTATTTCATTTTATTCCAATTTACTTATAGACATCTCATCTGCAAGACAGACTCTGACAGATACCTTGGAGTCATAAAAATATTCCCTGAAATTTCTCTGATACAACTAGCTTTAACATTTTATAAATCTTAAGATGTATAAGAGGCAGCCCGCACACAAGGTAACAAAATGAAAAGCCAATATCCTTGCCTCCATTTCTCCAGACTCTTCTGGATCCTTCAGTTGTTAACCCAGAGGAAGACAGCTGCACCGTCACAGGGTGCCAGTCAGTGCTGGTTCTCACGATATAAGAACCATGAGATAAATCCCTCCATCTAACTGTACGATGATGGGGAAAGCCTTAAGCTGCTGTGTAAGGAGCATGCTAAGGACCATTTCCTGTCACTGAAGACTATTAAACTTGGAAGACATTCAAAAGAGAAGAATTAAATCTATTGTTACATCTCTACAAATCTCTGAAAATAAGACACATTGGTTACCATTTGGAATGATTTAACTCTGCCTTGTGGAGAAGTACCCTAGCCGTCTCTATTTTTCTCTTTATTTTTTTTGCCTTTGCAACATTTCATTGGCTGATTTCCTTGATTCATCTTTCTACACAGTTCCTAAAGCTGTTGCTATATTGTAAATATTATTCTGAAAATTACAGGAAGTGAAACCAGGATACTTTCATATAGCCCATATATCTGCATACAGGTTTCACTTATTTGCCCACACTCAGCAAGAAACATTACAAGTTGCTTTT
This sequence comes from Cephalophus harveyi, assembly GCA_006410635.1. Lineage (NCBI taxonomy): Eukaryota > Metazoa > Chordata > Mammalia > Artiodactyla > Bovidae > Cephalophus > Cephalophus harveyi. The sequence continues at coordinate 68,375 of SJYT01019872.1, read as the reverse complement.
TCAGTCATTCACAGTGATGAACAGGAAGAGGAAACCAAAATACTTTTAGAAATCCCCTGTTACGGTGTGTGGCAGGTTTATAAATAGAGTTATCAGATGGATATTTTCAAATAGCATTAATACATTAGTCAATATCAGGCAAATTTTGTATTTTAAGTTTTAAGTATATTAAACAACAAAGCAGTGAAAATTTTTTACATGTTCTTTCTTGCTTTCACTTTCCCCACTGTCTATAGTCCAACAAAAGGCCATTTTAAAAGTAATGTATGTATCTGCCCTTATTTAGAATATTTTCCCTTATAGGTCTGTATAACTGATTCACTTTGTTCTACAGCAGAAAGTAACACAACATGATAAATCAACTATACTCCCAATAAAAATTTAAAAAATAAAAAAAGTACTTTTTGCAACTGATGTTTAAAAAAAAAATAAGGCATATAACAATTTTCTCAGGGTACAGAGGGTGTAAGCCACAAGGATTTTGTGTTTTTTCTTCTAAAGAAAGAGCCACCTAATTTAGGTTGGTGTTTTGTATTGGTTGGAGAGTTCCTCTGTCAGTTTCTAGCATTTCCAGCAAAAGATAAAGAGAAAAGAATTCTAAGAGGAAATCATAATGACTGTTTCCCCAGATTTCTTTACTAGGATGCCTATTAAAAATATGAGATATTGTGATCTCTCAAAACAGTGAAACAACTGTATGAAATGCTAAGTAACAAAACAATCTGTTAATGTTTTAATATTTGGCCTGAGACACAATAGATGCTCAGTAAAGTGAAGTTGGAAGCATATGAAGTTGCTGATACCTAACCACTTTCACTTATAAAAATGGCAATTTCACAAGACTTGATCTAATATATTAACATCTTGCCTTATTCACTTTGGTGTCAGAATTCCAAGAGCCTAAACCATATTACTAAAAGGGCAAGCTGATCTTGGGAATATTATAATTATTAGCCAGGATAAAGAAGTAGACTTGTATGGCCTTTACAGACCCTGAGGCAAAGAGAACCTATGCATTTTGCCTCAGGATACTTTAGATGTCCCCAAAACTTACCTATGATCTCTTAAAATAAGGCGAGAGGGTAAAGCTAGGGGAGCAGATTAACAATAGCTGTAGGGCTCCATTATAATGGGGAGAATCAGAGAATCAAAAAAAGAAAAAAGGAAAGAAAAGAGAGGAAGTAGGGAATGAAGGAAAGGAAGAAGGAAGGGAGAAAGGGGAGTTGGAAACACTGTAATTATAACCCAAATATAATTTTAAAAACATGCAATATACTGAATATCTGAGATTCTTCTGCGTGTCTGATCAAGAGCCCTAACCACTGCTGTACTCTGTTGGAAGATCAGTTCAGTTCAGTCGCTCAGTCGTGTCCGACTCTTTGCAACTCCATGAACTGCAGCAAGCCAGGCCTCCCTGTCCATCACCAACTCCCGGAGTCCACCCAAACCCATGTCCATTGAGTCAGTGATGCCATCCAACATCTCATCCTCTGTTGTCCCCTTCTCCTCCTGCCCTCAATCTTTCCCAGCATCAGGGTCTTTTCCAATGAGTCAGTTACTTGCATCAGGTGGCCAAAGTATTGGAATTTCAGCTTCCACATCAGTCCTTCCAGTGAATACCCAGGACTGATCTCTTTTAGGATGGATTGGTTGGATCTCCTTCCAGTCCAAGGGACTCTCAAGAGTCTTTTCCAACACCACAGTTCAAAAGCATCAATTCTTCAGTGTTCAGCTTTCTTTAGAGTCCAACTTTCACATCCATACATGACCACTGGAAAAACCATAGCCTTGAGTAGATGGACCTTTGTAGCAAAATAATGTCTCTGCTTTTTCTTGCAGTCCAAGGGACTCTCAAGAGTCTTTTCCAACACCACAGTTCAAAAGCATCAATTCTTCAGTGTTCAGCTTTCTTTAGAGTCCAACTTTCACATCCATACATGACCACTGGAAAAACCATAGCCTTGAGTAGATGGACCTTGGTAGCAAAATAATGTCTCTGCTTTTTAATATGCAGTCTAGTTAGGCTGGTCATAACTTTCCTTCCAAGGAGTAAGTGTCTTTTCATTTCATGGCTGCAGTCACCATCTGCAGTGATTTTAGAGCCCAGAAAAATAAAGTCTGTCACTGTTTCCATTGTTTCCCCATCTATTTGCCATGAAGTGATGGGACCAGATGCCATGATCTTAGTTTTCTGAATGTTGAGCTTTAAGCCAACTTTTTCACTCTCCCCTTTCACTTTCATCAAGAGGCTTTTGAGTTCCTCTTCACTTTCTGCCATAGGGGTGGTGTCATCTGCATATCTGAGGTTATTGATATTTCTCCCACATATCTAAGGTTATTGATATTTCTCCCACATATCTGAGGTTATTGATACTTCTCCCGGCAATCTTGATTCCAGCCTGTGCTTCCTGCAGCCCAGCATTTCTCAGGATGTACTCTGCATATAAGTTAAATAAGCAGGGTGACAATATACAGCCTTGACATACTCCTTTTCCTATTTCATCACTTTACAGAATTGTATTTACACTTCTGACTGTACATTATCAAGACAAGTTTAAAACTGGATTTGTATGTTCTGAAAATCTTTCTGTAAATTTTTTTTTTTTTTTTTAGGTTGGCACACCGTAAAACTTCTCTGGGTATTTTACCTCATTTCTCAGACTTTCAGGGTGTACTTAAGTGTTAGTAAGTGATCGCACAATGAGGTTACTGCTACTTCTTCTACTCCTTCCACTGGCAAATAATTGAGAAGCAACGTTACACCTGGGTATTCTTTAGATTTCTAGAGACATAGTCAACTTTTAAAAGCTTTATTACACAAGCAATATTTTAATATTGAAAAAATAGAAAATCTAATATTTTTAATTGAAAATAGAAAAAAACTGAAATCTGAAAAAAACTGAATATCTCTTTAAACAATGTAGAAATAGCACAAGAAGGAAAATAACCACAAAGGCCTCTCTTGTGTCTCTCTGTTCTCATCTACATCCCTAGTAACTAGTGTAGGGTGTGACATATATCTGTCAAGGACAGGTATTTATTGAATGAGTGAATGAAATTCAGTATTCACACTGGAAGTTTTGGCTTTTTCTTTAAGTGTCTATAGTAGCTCATTAAATATTGTTTGTGTACAAGATGTTCAGTACAAATGACTTTGTTTCCTCATCCATAACATGAGTGTCTGGGCAAAGTGTTTCTGGCAGAAATGTTCTCCAGTCTTGTAAACAGCTAAACCTTCAGGCTAGGGAAGAGAGTGAGAGCGAGCACAGGATTTCTTAAAACATTAATGGGTAAGCTAAGACCATTAATGTCTGGCTTAGTTCCCAAATGGCCTTGGGCCACGCGTGACCATGATTGATGATGACTTTTTAACCTATCTCTCTGAAACAATTCACTGAATTTTGCTGTGGGGCTTCCGTGTCACTTGTTTAGCTTTTCTGACAGTATTCCAGAGGAAGTTGTTTGTTGGCAAGTACAAAGTCTCTCCCAATTGTGCCAAACAGAATTATTCATTACCATTTTATGGAAAGCCCAAATCATATTTCTAGGAGGACTAAGCACCTGCCAACTCACCAGTTTTTGCTGTTATTTGTTTTCTGCAGTAATCACCAGCATTAACCAAACGTTTTTAAATTCCAAATGGAGCTTCCTTATGAGTTAAGATCTGAAGAAAGGGAGTATATTTTTAAAGAAACATGTTTTGTGAGGTCCGTGCTGATTTTCCTGTTTTTGTTTCAAGCACTTGTATCATGGTCTGGTTATGAAGAGTAAGTGTGTTTCGCATACTTCTAGCTCTACACTATCAAATATGGTAACCATTTGTTGTTCAGTTGCTCAAATATGTGACTGTCTTTTTACACCCCATGAATGCAGCATGCCAGGCTTCCCTGTCCTTCAGTAACTACTAGCTATATGTAACTATTTAAATCAATTAAAATAAAATTAAAATTCTTATTCCTCAATTGCAGTAACCACATTACAAGAACTCAATAATTACAAGTGTCAAAGGGCTATCTTGTTGGACAAGGAAACATAGGTAATATTTTTATCATTGCCAAGAGTTCTTTTGGACCACATTTTCCTAACTTTTTGAAGGATACAGAGTAAACAATATTTTGGCTTTTATTTTAGAAATTTCCTAGGGCCTAAACAACAAAATGGGAAAGAGTAGATAGAGATCTCTCTCTTCCGGAGAAGGCGATGGCACCCCACTCCAGTACTCTTGCCTGGAAAATCCCATAGACGGAGGAGCCTGGCAGACTGCAGTCCATGGGGTCGCGAAAAGTCGGACACGACTGAGCGACTTCACTTTTGCTTTTCACTTTTCATGCATTGGAGAAGGAAATGGCAACCCACTCCAGTGTTCTTGCCTGGAGAATCCCAGGGACGGGGGAGACTGGAGGGCGGCCGTCCATGGGGTTGCACAGAGTCGGACACGACTGAAGCAACTTAGCAGTAGCAGAGATCTCTTCAAGAAAATTAGAGATAGCAAGGGAACATTTCATGCAAAGATGGGCTCAATAAAGGGCAGAAATGGTATGGACCTAACAGAAGCAGAAGATATTAAGAAGAGGTGGCAAGAATACACAGAAGAACTGTACAAAAAAGTAAAAGAAGGTGTACTTTTTAAGCTAAGAGAGAAATTAAAGATTAGGATGCTGAATTCAAAATAGCTTGAATCTGTGTCATAAATAAGTCCATCATTAAACTGGACAGGTCATTCTTTCATTTAAATTCATTAATGGTCAGAATCATCTTCTCCGTCTAAAGTACGTGTTCATTAGTCAAAAGTGCTCTTGACACTGTGGCTGCATCTCATCTGGCAGAACTATCAATGACATTATTTTTCCTCTCTTTAAAATCAAGGACCTATTTCACTCTTGCCACGGTCAGGCTGTCATCTCTATAGACATAATCTCTTGCCTTTCTTATCTCTGACCTTCTCCTTACTGAATCTTGATGACTGGAATTCTGCTTGTTTTTAACCTTCTTCCTAGAATGCATTTTTTGTTCTGCAGCCTTCTATTTCCTTTAAGTCCACAGGAATGCTGCCCTTTCCAGCAGCAGCCTGGATACTAGATAAATGTATCCTTCCACCTGACACATTCTTTATTTTACATCTCTGCCCAGAGAACCCATTTGACCAGGAACCAAAATGTGGTCAGAGCTGCTCCTGGCTCCCCATATACGGATCACACAGCTTTGCGATGTGCTTAGTCCCTTTGAGCATCATTGTTCTTACCTCTAAGGTAAGTTAGGGCATTGGTTTTGATGAACTCTAAGGTGATTTTCAGGTCTGAATTATGTACTAATTTTCCATTAGGAGAGGGAAAAGTGAAGAAGAGGAATTGAGGGCTGACGTCAAAGAGATGAAAAAAGGACAGAGGGCCAGAAAGAAGGATTGAAGGGTTTCTCATTCTGGTGAGATGACTGCTGAGCGAATAAAGGAAGAAACCTAAGAAATCCTTCCTGGGTAACCTAGATGAAAGCCAGGAGTCCTAGCCACTAGACCATCATGGGCTAGAGGCTAGAAGCAGTGGCTGGCTCTTTCCCCCCGTTTGAAAGCAAGAATGTTTCAAGGAGGCAAAAATCATGAAAACAGGTACAAAGTTTATTAGAGACACAGCACAATCTATGGGAGTGTGCACAGAAGTAAGGCAGGGATAGAAATGCAGCTGTTTGCAAAAAGGATGACCCAGGCAAACTGAGGGGTGAAAGGAGTCTTGGCAAGGCTGGAAACATGATACTTGGTTTCCAGGAGAAACAGGATGAAGGTTAAAGGAATGTGGGAGTCCACTGGGGGTCTCACCAAGTGAGGGTGATGGAGGGGGCAGCAGAGAGGAGGACAGGGACCCAATGATAGAGAAAGAGTGTGGGGGTGAGGAGGTGGGAGGGAGCTGATCTCAAAGGGAGAACAGTGAGCATTCCTAAAGAGAGATCTTAGTTCCCTGCCCAGGGATTAGACCTCGGTAACCTAGATGAAAACCAGGAGTCCTAGCCACTAAACCACCAGGGGCTAGACGCTAGAACCAAAGTGGCCCTGACTCTGCCCCCATTTGAAAGCAGGAATGTTTCAAGGAGGCAAACACTGTAAAAACAGGTACAAGGTTTATTATTGGAGACACAGTGCGATGTATGGGAGAACACACAGAAGAGCAGTTTATTTAACACGGAAATAAGGCAGAGATAGAAATACCTGCCTAGAGAGAAAGGGTGTGGGTATCCCGAGTGAGGAGCCCCGTAAGTCAGAAACTAGGCAGAAATACACACCTGGAGAGCAGTGCGGGTGTGCTGAGTGAGGAGGGGCACAGAGAAGAGGTGAGGTGAGTCACTTACACAGAACACTCCTTCCGGGTCTTTGTTTATTCAGTTCATTTCAGTTGCTCAGTTGTGTCTGACTCTTTGTGAACCCATGGGCTGCAGCACGCCAGACTTCCCTGTCCATCACCAACTCCTGGAGGTTACTCAAACTCATGTCCACTGAGTCAGTGATGCCATCCGACATCTCATCCTCTGTTGTCCCCTTCTCCTCCTGCCCTCAATCTTTCCCAGCATCAGGGTCTTTTCCAATGAGTCAGTTCTTCGCATCAGGTGGCCAAAGTATTGGAGTTTCAGCTTCAACATCAGTCCTTCCAATGAATATTCAGGACTGATTTCCTTTAGGATGGACTGGTTGGATCTCCTTGCAGTCGAAGGGACTCTCAAGAGTCTTCTCCAACACTACAGTTCAAAAGCATCAATTCTTCGGCACTCAACTTTCTTTATAGCCCAAATCTCACATCTAAACATGACTACTGGAAAAATCATAGCCTTGACTACACGGACCTTTGTTGACAAAGTCATGTCTCTGCTTTTTAATATGTTGTCTAGGTTGGTCATAACTTTCCTTCTAAGGAGCAAGTGTCTTTTAATTTCATGGCTATAGTCACCATCTGCAGTGATTTTGGAGCCCCCAAAAATAAAGTCTGTC
>SJYT01019872.1:17609-49162 GCA_006410635.1 Cephalophus harveyi | reverse complement strand
AAATCCTTTGTATTGGAGAAAATTTCTAGCCAAAATGTATATTGTAATCACTTTGCTATGATGTACAGTTTCTATTTAATATTTCTAATATACATATGAATTAATGCATTAAAAACTTGAGAATTAATGCAATTTTGACTGGATTTTCTATTTATAAAGTTAAAAAGTTTACTGAAAGTAAAATTTAAAGGAATATTTTGATTTTTAAACAAGATAATAAAAATTAATTCATATTTCTGATAATTATAAGACTAATTTAAAGTAACCTAAGTACTTTGAAAGAAAACAAATATCTCTTACTTTATAGATAAATAATCAATAAAAAATAAAAATAATATCAGTAATAAAACTGCAAAAGTTAATTTGAACATCTAGAAACTGCACAAATCTTGCAACTTCCTCACCATGTCACTGTGGGGAAGAACCAGTGCTTTTTCTATGGGCCTGTTCTCTTAATCCTCCTTGCTGTATTTTCATGCTCTTCGACTCTCCAGGATCTTTCACTGTGTTTGTTCCACTAATGAACTTATCCTTTGTCATTGTGCAGGTGAAGAATTTTCCTTCTTGAAAGATCTTTCTCACATGGTAACTGCTGAAGAGAGCCAGTATGTGATGAAAGTTGCCAATTCCCTCTTTGTGCAAAATGGATTTCATATCAGTGAAGAGTTTTTGCAGATGATAAAAAAGTATTTTAATGCAGAAGTCAATCATGTGGACTTCAGTCAAAATGTAGCTGTGGCCAACTATATCAATAAGTGGGTGGAGAATAACACAAACAGTAAGTCTTTTGGCTCCTTTCTTTCTCTAATAGCTTAGTTTGAACTTTCTTTTACTTCTGACATTATTTGTCCCTTTGTTCCTTTTACATTTTGAATGTTATATTGCATTTAGATGAATATCTGCTAATTGTTTTATATAGATTACAACCAATTTTAGAAACCTTGTTCATGAATAAACATTGGAGAAGCATGTTAAATCTTTTGACATATATAGAATANCTCCTTTCTTTCTCTAATAGCTTAGTTTGAACTTTCTTTTACTTCTGACATTATTTGTCTCTTTGTTCCTTTTACATTTTGAATGTTATATTGCATTTAGATGAATATCTGCTAATTGTTTTATATAGATTACAACCAATTTTAGAAACCTTGTTCCTGAATAAACATTGGAGAAACATGTTAAATCTTTTGACATATATAGAATATTGGCACTGATAAATTAATATGAGATGTGTGTCTCCAGTTGGTGAGTTTCATCTGAACAGTAATCCTGTTACTGTATGGAATTTTATTAGAGCTGACTATTTCATAAGTTAGATACTATTTAGAATGACAGTTGGTGACTCTCTTAACAGTGTGATTAAAATAGAATAAGAGAGTTTAAAGATATTTGTTGACATTTAAACCACAGAACTTAATTGATAATCAAAAAATTATACAGGATTCCTTTTAAAAAGAGAAGCCAAATAAATGGAAAGGGATTAGAAAAAGATGCATTTGTTTTAATTTTTATTTCTAAATCTTATTATCCAAATGTATTCAAACTCTCCAAATGTTTCATATGTTACCATTCTATTTTCCAATTTTACCAACAAAATAATTGAAATTGGAATTAAAAAAAATAAGACCAAACTGAAAGTAGATTACTTTGGCTATTCATTAAATTAATTAACTCATGTTGTCAAGACTCCAAAAATAATATTAGTCTTAGTACATTTAATGCTGGAACAACAACAAAAGACCCTGATCACATACTCTTTGTCCCATAATCCCCAAAATGCTGACTTTAAAAAAAAAAAAGTGCTGACTAATAAAATGAGAGAGTGCCAAGCGATATTGATTCTATGTTTTCTAACTATGAGATTAAAATGTAACATAAAAGAAACACGATTGTGTTTTACCATTTAAAGAGTAAGTTAATAATAATTCACCTGCATCAGACTGAATTATTGAAAGCGGTTTATTCCCTTAAACAATTTCAGTCATCACCAAAGTCCCAAGGTCTTTCACAATAGATTTAGATAGGAACATTTAAATGATGAGAAATAAGATATCATGAGTTAAACTGGCTTTTACACATCTGTTTTCACTTACTCAGAAGCAGTTGTTACATTTGGTAAAAAGATCTCCAGTGTACATGGGGAAAACGTTTGAATTGGATGACATTTAAATTACATACATTGTACAAGAGTAAGCTTAGAAATGTTTGTTGAATGCTTACTCTGTGTTGGGGGGCTTTCCAGGTAGCTGAGTGGTAAAGAGTCTGCCTGCCAATGCAGGAGACTGGATTCTATCCATGAGTTGGGAAGATCCCCCAGAAAAGGGAATGGCAACCCACTCCAGCATTTTTGTCTGAAAAATTCTATGGACAGAGGAGCATGGTGGGCTATTATCCACAGGGTCACAGAATCAGACATGATTGAGCTACTGAGCACATGCACACTCTGTGCTGAGTTTTACATTTATCATTGCAACTAGGAAGTAGTGAAGCCTGAGATTCTGTTGTATGTGGTTCTGGAGTGTGTGCAAATGTCAGAATACTACTAGTGTTATTTTAGATGATGTGGGTGTTTTAGATTCCCTTAGTCTGTAAGTATGTGTGTGTGTGTGTATAACATTTTTTCCTTTGAAAGTTCAGTTCAGTTCAGTCGCTCAGTCGTGTCCGACTCTTTGCGACCCCGTGAATCACAGCGCGCCAGGCCTCCCTGTCCATCACCAACTCCCAGAGTTCACTCAAACTCATGTCCATCAAGTCGGTGATGCCAACCAGCCATCTCATCCTCTGTCATCCCCTTCTCCTCCTGCCCCCAATCCCTCCCAGCATCAGAGTCTTTTCCAGTGAGTCAACTCTTCACATGAGGTGACCACAGTATTGGAGTTTCAGCTTTAGCATCAGACCCAGAACTGATCTCCTTTAGAATGGACTGGTTCGATCTCCTTGCAGTCCAAGGGACTATCAAGAATCTTCTCCAACACCACAGTTCAAAAGCATCAATTCTTCGGTGCTCAGCCTTCTTCACAGTCCAACTCTCACATCCATACATGAGCACTGGAAAAACCATAGCCTTGAGTAGACAGACCTTTGTTGGCAAAGTAATGTCTATGCTTTTCAATATGCTATCTAGGTTGGTCATAACTTTCCTTCCAAGGAGTAAGCGTCTTTTAATTTCATTAGGTACTTTTAATTTTTATTATAAATATTACAATGGTATAAAGTTCTTAATCACTCTTGTCAGATGATAGTTTGACAGTCTTTTGATATTCTTTCATCTTTTGATTTAATATGAATTTTCATCCGTTTGTCTTTTCCTGAACAGGTCTGTTGAAAGATTTGGTATCCCCAAGGGATTTTGATGCTGTCACTCATCTGGCCCTCATCAATGCTGTCTATTTCAAGGGGAGCTGGAAGTCACAATTCAGACCTGAAAATACCAGAACTTTTTCCTTCACTAAAGATGATGAAAGTGAAGTCCAAATTCCAATGATGTACCAACAAGGAGAATTTTATTATGGTAAGACATTTTGGCTTTTTTTCTCTCTTCTTACAGTATATCAACAAATTTCTAAGAAAAAACATGAAATATTCATTATTCAGATTTCTTGTCAATCTGATTTGGGCTACAATTCAATTTTTTTGGCTCCATTTTCAAAGACTTTTGATTAGATCCTGAGTGAATATTATATGTTGTGACAGTTTTCCAATATGTTTAGCTTATAAAGTTGATTACACATACAGAGTGGCTTTATTCATGTGAAAATATCTGACCTTGTATAAAAATGTTCTGAGTTCCTCCAGAAAGCCATTCACTTTGGGGTAGTTTTCAGTGAACCATGTGCTATACCCAGGTCTTGATTTGTACACCCCTCACTTTTTGAACTATAAACATTCTTTTAAAATTTTGCTTTTAGACTTGTGTATGTGTGTGTGTGTGTGTGCGCGCGCGCATGCGCGTGCACTTAGTCTCTCAGTCATGTCTGACTCGTTGAGACCCCATGAACTCTAGCCTACCAGGCTCCTCTGTTCACAGGATTTCCCATGCCAGAATACTAAAGTGGGTTGCCATTTCCACTCCAGGGGGTCTTCCTGATCCAGGGATTGAACCCATGTCTCTTGCATTTGCTGCACTGGCGGGCAGATTCTTTACCACTGTGCCACTTGGGAAGCCCATAAATATGCATGGTCAGGCATAATTATTCATAGTTTCACTTACTGAGAGTCTATAATTTGTGATACAAGTCAGCATCTTTGGCATTATTCTCAGGGATATTTTGTTGGACTTTTCAGAAGTTTAGGGTGCTAATCCTCTCTACATACCATGCTGAACTGTGATAATTTATTGTCTTAAGCAGAAATGTAAGTAAGCTAAATATGTTAGAACAAATATTTTATAAAGGTACATTATAAAAGTAACAGATTATAATCACAGTTAACTAAATTAACAGTCAAAATATGAAAGGAAAATATCCGTTTATTTGAGAACCAAAATATTTAATGTGATGTCTAGAGGATATCAGTTAAATGAAAATATTCAGAACAAAAACTTTACATTTGTTTTTTAAACTAATTGCAGGGCTATTTAAAGACTTTATTATTATTATTAATGAAAGCCTGGTCAATTTAGCTAAATTCATAGAACACTAAGCCAATTACCTAATTATCTAATGTGGAGATTTTAATCACCATAAATGCTCTAGATTTCATGATGGCTGTGCTACCTTGGCCTCAAAACTTTTAGCTATGGTAATAATAGAGTAGGCTTCCCTGGTGGACGATCCCTGGGTTGAGAAGCTCCTCTGGAGAAGTGAATGGCAACCCACTCCAGTTTTCTTGCCTGGAGAATTTTATGGACAGAGGAGCCTGGCGGGCTAGAATCTATGGGGTCAGAAAGAGTTGGACATGACTGAGCGAGAGTACTGGGTATTACATGGTCAGTTTTTCCCTTCTTAGAAATCAGGTGGATATTGGTAAATGTGATTCACATCCAACTTGGATCCAGAGCTTTATTTTTCTAATCATGACTTTTCATTTTTTTTAATGATATCCTTAAAATATATTCATTTGAGGTATCTCACTTAAAAATAAAATGTTAAGTCTAGAGAACATGCTATGACACATGTGAAACAATTCTGGAAATCCTAAAATTAATTTGGTAGGACTGAGGAATCACAATTTTAGGGCCTACTTTAAAATAAATTGTCTTCTTCTCAGATGCCTGAATTTTTTATATTCTATACATTATTTTGGAAGAAAGTTATAACAAATTTAAACATTTTATTCAAGCCTTGATGGGGGCCTTTTATCTCCTTTCTGACCTTTTTAGGGGAATTTAGTGATGGCTCCAATGAAGCTGGTGGCATCTACCAAGTCCTGGAAATACCATATGAGGGAGATGTGATCAGTATGATGTTGGTACTGTCCAGACAGGAAGTTCCACTGGCCACACTGGAGCCATTGGTTAAAGCACAGCTGATTGAAGAGTGGGCAAACTCTGTAAAGAAGCAAAAGGTGGAAGTGTACCTGCCCAGGTGAGAGACTCCTGTATAACTGCTTCTGATAGCATGGGCAGAGGGTATCAATGCGGGTTCTGACTCAGAGGAACTCTTGTCACTGCTTTTGAATTTTGTCTTGTGTTGCTCTTCTCTTCCTCCTTTTCCTTTTCCTCCTTCTTCATCTTTTTTAAAAGTATTCTTTCATACTCATTCAGTTCTGCCTGGAGACACAGACTGACTCATTAATTCATTCAGTACTACTTATCAAGACCAAGTTTCAGATATGAGTCAATGTCCGTAGCTTAATTTTAGACTTTTCAACAGATTATCTCTGAATATCATTTGCATTGACAGTCTTCTGGTAGTTCATTAATATTTGAAGTTGATAATAGCTGGGGGAAAATAACTTTCTACTTTGTTGGAAGTGCAAACAAGTCATGTTTTAGGCGTTAAGATGCAATCATAAATAAGCAGGAAGAAGCTTAAAATTCTCCCTGTGACTGAAAGAATAAAAGCTATGCAGGGCCTAGATATTCTGACTGCCATCCACTTTCTCAGCCCTTTCTCTGACCACTCACCATATCAAATCCTTTGTAGCAGGTACTGTCTGTGTGCTTGCACTTATTCCACAGTCACCTGCCCTTTTATGCCTCTAGGTCTCTATGTACATTTTTGCATTAACCTAAAATGCCGTCTTGGAGTCTTTGCCAGGTATTGTTTACTTGGCCTTCAGGTTACAACTCTGGCACCAGTTCTTCTAGAACCAGGTGATGGAGCAGATGACCCTCACTTTGACTCATGTATTCACCTCCCTGTTATGACAATGCATTTATGTTACTATGCATGTTTGCTAAGTCACTTCAGTCATGTCCAACTCTTTGTGACTCTATGGACTGTAGGACAGCAGGCTCCTCTGTCCATGGGATTGTGCAAGCAGAATACTGGAGTGGGTTGCCATGCCCTCCTCCAGGGGGTCTTCCTGACCCAAGGATTGAACCCACATCTCTTACTGTCTCTTTCATTGGCAGGTGGATTCTTTACCACTAATGCCACCTGGAAAGTTCAAATTACCATCCCATAGCAGAATTAAATTTTTTGTAGGTCTTGCTTTTTTTTTCCTGTAAACTCTTTTAAAGTCAGTTCTCTCTCCCATCCTAGAAACACAATAAGTGTTTGCAAAAATCAAATCCAACTGAAGATATTATTCTGCCCTGAATACCTTAAAACCTAATAGGGGAGCTAGACCAGTAAATACAAACAACAAATTTATGAACATAATGTGTAAATTCTAGGCTAGAAAATAAGACACAGATAAACAGCCAATAAGTATGCACGTGTGTGTATGTTGAGTACAGTTCCAATATTCATTCCATATTAAGAAAATTTTAAAAACATGATTAATATGAATACTGAAGGATGATAAATAGGATATTAGTATTAAAATTGAATTACTAAAGTTCATTGTGCACGCATGCATGCTAAGTAGCTTCAGTCATGTCCAATGCTTTGCAACGCCCCTGACCCCATCAGATTCCTCTGTCTATGGGATTCTCCCGGCAAGAATACTAAAACTCATTTGTGTGAAGTCGCTCAGTCGTGCCCGACTCTTTGGGACCCCATGGACTGTAGCCTATCAGGCTCCTCTGTCCATGGGATTTTCCAGGCAAGAGTACTGGAGTGGTTGTCATTGCCTTCTCCAGGGGATCTTCCCAACCCAGGGATCGAACCCAGGTCTCCCACATTGCAGGCAGACGCTTTACTGTCTGAGCCACCAGGGTAAAACTCATTAACTAATTCATATTTATTCCTTTAATAGCATTAAGAATTATCATTTGAAAGTTACATTTTATATAAATATTTATTTTTCCAAAACTTTAGCTGATGTTTGTTTATGTTAATGAAAGACTGTTTGAAACTATATACATTTTTAGTTAGAACTATATATGCACTTTATTTTAGCCATATATTTCTTAGTCTACATATAAAAGTTAACGTAATCATAACCCCAATTTTTTTTCTTTCTGGCTAAGGTACTTGTATAACTTCCCATGATAATACATTTATGTAGAAAGATTTCTGTTCTCAAGGAGAGATAGCCAATGAATATCTAACAAACAAAACCAAGGGTTTTTATAATAGGTGATCATTTATGTCTATTATTTAGTACATGAGTGCTTCCCTGATGGCTCATTGGTAAAGAATCTGCCTGCCAATGCAGAAGACGTGGGTTCATTAACTGGGTTGTGAAGATCCCCTGGAGAAGGAAATGGTAACCCATTCCAGAATTGTTGTCTGGGAAATCCCATAGACAGAGGAACTTGGCAGGCTATAGTCCATGTGGTTGCAAAAGTGTAGGACACAACTAAACAATAACAACAATTTAATATATGAACAATGTATCTTAACTCTAAAGGAACCATTTACTTTTAATCTTTAAATAACTAATCTGATTTAAACTCTTATCTACTGACCTTTTATCATCAATTTTGTATTTTCCCTTGTATTTTATAAGGAATTCTTTTTGATGATATCAGAAACTCAGTACAGAATTAATGCATCTTTTACTAAATTCTATGAATTAACTGTAGCATTTCCTCAAATATTTAATTCTATGAGGATGCTAAGTTATTTGGTATTTTAAAAGAATTCTAAATGAATGCTTAATCAGTATCATATATTGTAATTCAACCATATTCACTAGAAAATGTGGCCTCGAGGTCCTGTCCACTGAGAAATTGAATGCGGCAGCAGAAGAAAATTAAATTTTCATTTTCTAAGAGATACTCTTCAATTATGAAATAGTTTAGCTTGCTTGCTTGCTCATATTAATGCCTGTTACTAAACTAGGCACAGTTAATTACCATGTATCCATTTTGCCAGAAGTACTACCAATTCTCCTTCTGCATGGCTAATGCATAGAGTGGGAGGCTAAATAGCTACATAAGATAAATTGGGTTTCCTTTTTTAAGAGATTGACTCTTTTCAAATGCCAGTTGTGTCAGTAATAATCAATAGGAACCATCCACCCCTCCATTTTACAGCTTTAAGACCCAGCAAATGTTAATTGAGGGTAATGATTAGGGTAATGATTTATGTGACTTTAATTTTAGCATAGGTAAAAATTTTCTAATAGTTGTGTTCCCGCTTTACTCAAGTGTCTGTCTTAAAGGGCTTATATAGCTTGTTTGTTTGTTTGTTTTTTCACATGAAGACATTAAGAATTGAACTTAGTATTTCTGAATTTGCCCACATTCTGGTCCTATCTGACAGGTATTTACTTTCTATTATATCAGATTTTATACAAATTGATTTAAAATGCTTTCCTTTAGAGGCATAGGGTATTTGGGGGTTGGGGGAGAGTGGAAGAGGCAATTACTTTTGTACTGTTATTTTTTTTCCCCTGAACAATAAATCCTATAGGAATCAGATGCTGAATTGAAATTAAATTTTTATCCAAAATACAAGAATCTGTTCAGAAGAGGGTAAGATTTCTATCTCTATGTGATATTAACAAATCCAGTGAAATACCACAAGGTTTATACATAGTCATACATACATCTCTAAGATTTAAATGAGATTGCCAAATATTCTTCCAATTTATCCATGTTAGAAAATATAATTTGGCTACTATATAAAATATATATTATTTATATATGCATAATATATGTAAAATATTTAAAAAGCACTGTGGAATATTACCTGCCCTAAAGTAATGATCATGTAATTATTATCTGTTATTACTATTGTTTATTTCTAAGTCCTAGTATTTATCTTTTGTTAATCTATCTCTAATAGGATTTTTAAAACCTGATTCTAATGAAATTACCATCTTCATTATATATTTTTACTTTTCTGTTTTTACTGATACAGTTTAGGTATAAAAAGATTTTTCTAACATCAGAATCAAATCTCTACTTGGAATGCAGATGGACTGGCTGTAGTATCTTTCCATTCTGACCTTTGTAGTCTCAGATTTTTCATTTGTGATCAGAGTGCTAGAAATCAAAGGATAAGTGGTTCTCTATTTTGTAATGAGAAACCATCCTGCTATTTTGAAATGCTTGTCTACTAATAAAGCACTTCAGTTCCATGCCTTAAAAGAAAACCGGGATTTTGTGGGATTTTGTTCTTTAACATGAATACTTTTATTAGATTTTTCTACAAAGGGTTTGATTGATTCTTACACATATTTTTTTTTTTTTACGAATGTCCTTATATGTAATATATATTTGTTCTTTTCTAACACTTGCTTCACATAATCTCCAGTGTTTCTGCCCTCCACATTCCTCTTCAATTTATTCAGATATAATAGAAAGTTGCAAATACAAGATTACATCAAATGCCTTTACAAAAACAGCCATGCCTTGTGGTTTTAAAAAAAGCAGTGTTGTGGCTTTTTATTTTTAAAATCAGTGGGTGAAATGTAAAATCTTCCTGTAGCTTGTTTGTCTGTTTTTAAAGAAGCCATTGTTGGAATTATGGTGATTAGTGGTGGGGGGACTTTTCAGTCAGGAAGATCTTAGCTCGTATCTTTATTCTGCCACCTACTAGCTGTGTGATTAGGGCAAGTTGCTTAGTTTTGTTGAACTTCAGTTTATTCTTCTGTGGAATAGAGATAATAATACCTATCTCACAGGACTGTGTGCGATTATCACAGGGATGATTAGATGAGATTCTAAGCATAAAGGAATTTGCACAGCGCCCAGGACATGGTGGCACTAGCGCTAATGGTAAAAGCTCTCCTGCCAGTGCAGGAGATGTAAGAGACATGGGTTTGATCCCTAAGTAGGCAAGATACCCTGGAGAAGGAAATGAAAACCCACTCCAGTATTCTTGCCTGGAAAACCCCACAGAGAGAAGAGCCTGGTGAACTACAGTCCATAGGGTCACAAAAAATCAGAAATGACTAAAGCAACTTAGCACTGAACTGCACTGGGACTTGGTAAACACTCAGTGTAAATGTTACACATAGCTGCAATATAGTAAGTACTGTTAACAGTATCTGCCCTTTATTTCATGCCTCCTAAATGATAGCGCTGTCCTAAGACATTTGGAAACCTTATTTAATCTCCTCAATGATACTGTGAAGTAGGCATTATTATTGCCATTTTCCACATCCCAAAATTGAGGCTCAGAAATTAGGGAACTTGCCCAAAATCAATCTCTATCAAATACCATCTTCATCAACAGCCTCAGAAGCGTGAAACAAACGAAGCTGGTTTTAAGAAGTAAAAGGATTTCTTACTGACATCTTCCTTCACGTCCCTATTTTAGGCAGATCAGGGTATACATACTACCTGATTCGTATCTCAGGTCTGCCACTTATTAGCCATGATCCAAGGTGGAGCTTCCTTGGTGGCTCAGCGGTAAAGAATCTGCAGTGCAGGAGATCTTGGTTTGATCCCTGGATCAGAAAAATCCCCTAGAGAAGGAAATTGGCAACCCACGCCAGTATTCTTGCCTGGGAGATTCCATGGACAGAGGAGCTGGGTGGTCTACATTCCATGGGGTCTCAAAGAGTCAGACATGACTTAGTAACTAAACCACCACCATCACAACTTAATCAACTTATTTCATTTCTCTGCCCCTCAGTTTCCTCTAATATTAACTGAAGATAATAATACCTACCTCAAAGGGCTGTAGTGATATGAATCTGTTTTTATTGATCTATTTTATACTGTTGGAATCCCATGGACGGAGAAGCCCGATAGGCTGCAGTCCATGGGGTCGTGAAGAGTCAGACACAACTGAGCGACTTCACTTTCACTTTTCACTTTCATGCATTGGAGAAGGAAATGGCAACCCACTCCAGTACTCTTGCCTGGAGAATCCCAGGGACGGCGGAGGCTGCCGTCTATGGGGTCACACAGAGTCGGACACAACTGAAGCGACTTAGCAGCATACTGTTGGAAAAGTTTCTGTTGTATAGTAAACTCCATCTGTGACCAATAAATAAATGAACAAATAAATGACAAAGCATACACAGAAAACACTTTAAAATTTCACTCAAGTCATTGAATATATTCTGCAGTATATTTTTCTACTCATCCCGCTTTTTATTTTCATAGTCACTATCTGCTTTTTGTGGTATCAAACTAAACAATGTTTAAGTGCAAATTAAACTGTTGAATATAGACAACATTTAGTACTTAGTTTAATATGTTTGCTATACATTTACTCATCTGTTGGTTTTCTCCTGATCATTCCTCTTGTTTATAACAACCATTCTCTTGTCATTCTTCTTAAAACCAGAAAATCAGAAATGATGCTAGTATAACATTTAGTGACTATTACAGACTTAGCTTTTTAAGGACACAGCCCATTGCCTAAAAACTTGTATTTATGATCTGTTTTTGATTAGAAGGCAACATATTTTAAAAAGGAAATAGTACTAACCAGCTGTTTTCACATTTTATAAAAAATTAATAAAAAGCCTTTGCTTTTAAAAACTGTGGTTGTTTATTAATACAGTCATGGCTGGTCCATATTTTTCACTGGAAATATTGGTGATACAATGCATTGATTTGGAAGAGATTCCATATTAAGACCAACATGGCTTCCTATTTATTAATGTAATACTATTCTGTTGTTATTCTTTTTAATACTCCCTCTTTTTACAATAATAGTCAAATGCTACATGCAGTCAAAAGCCAGGTTTAGCATAATTTATCCTCTATAAAAAATCAACATATCTAACATTTTATTCTTATCCCAGGTAACAATATGCTGTAACTAAATACTTCTTCCCCTCTATGTTCTCCAGGTTCACAGTGGAACAGGAAATTGATTTAAAAGATGTTTTGAAGGCTCTTGGAGTAACCGAAGTTTTCATCAAAAATGCAAATCTGACAGCCTTGTCTGGTAGGAAATAAATATCAGTTAAAAAAAATATATTCCAAAAAGCTTTTTTATAATGATGATCGTGAAGCTTCTGTTTATTACAGAGTTCTGAGGTAAAATATATTTGTCAATTGCCAGATAAATATAGCAAATATATTTAACTTCTATAAGAAAATTATAAATACAGTCATAACATTAAATTTATGTTATTCTGATTCATGTCTTATCTTTGACAGTAGCTTATATTCTCCAGAAGACCTGTCTCATACATCTTATAACATCTGACAAAATGCCTTGTAGATAATCAATAGATGTATTGAATGAATATCTCAATATATCTGGTTATAATAAATCATATAGGAAAGAAAGAAGGAAGAAAGGATAACTGAGTACCTGCTGCGAGAACTAGATGTTTTAAAAAGAACACCTGTGAGATAATGTAAATATTGTCCTGCTGCTGCTGCTAAGTCGCTTCAGTTGTGTCTGACTCTGTGTGACCCCATAGACAGTGGCCCACCAGGCTCCCCCGTCCCTGGGATTCTCCAGGCAAGAATACTGGAGTGGGTTTCCATTTCCTTCTCCAATGCAGGAAAGTGAAAAGTAAAAGTGAAGTTGCTCAGTTGTGTCCGACTCTTCACAACCCCATGGACTGCAGCCTACCAGGCTCCTCCATCCATGGGATTTTCCAGGCAAGAGTACTGGAGTGGGTTGCCATTGCCTTCTCCTAAATATTGTCCTAAGTCTTCAATAAAAAACTGTGGTTTTGAAGAAATAGCTTCAAATATACTTGGCATATTAGCTGTTGAGTAATTTATTTTAAATATCCCACAGGACAACAACCAGTTAAATTATTTGATTTCTTTTTTTTTTTTTTAATTTTTATTTTAACTTTATTTTACTTTACAATACTGTGTTGGTTTTGCCATACATTGACACGAATCTGCCACAGGTGTACGTGAGTTCCCAATCCTATTTGATTTCTTAGTTTGATCAGGATAAAAATATTAACATATTAGTAATAGTAATGTTAAGGTACTTAGAAATGTACAATTCTTTTGGAAATACTTTAAAGCAGCCAATTCTAAGACACTTGTGAGTATAGGTCTTAGTTAGATTAGATAATTATTTTCCATTATTTCTATAGAACATGGGAAATAATCCTTTTTCTGATGAGATAAAGACAGATATATATCAAGAAAAAAGATACTGAATGTGTAGGGCTTCTTTATATGCAATTTATTGAATCAAAGTCTCCAACTATAGAGAGAGTAGAGGTGATAAAAAAAAATTCCTTAGCCTTTCATGTGTTTATAGGAAAGAATTTAGATTTTTCTCTCCTGAAGCAGCAACCTATAGAAAAATCAAGCTGACTGAATAGTAGCTTCTCAACCTGGAGTGTGAAGGCTCATGGACTGAATTTAGAGAAGTGGATGCCTCCACCCTTGAAATTGCATATAGGGGTGCATGTGTGTGTATGAGTGTGTGTGTACAAGAGAGAAAGACAGGGCAGAGATAGCAGGTGCATAGCTTTCAAGAATTTCTCAAGGGGTCTACAATGAAAAAAGGCTTTATCCTCCCAGGTTTTGGCTTGGGAAGATTGTTTTCTAACCAGCATTCAGCTTCTAGCAATGAGATGATACTGATGTATTCGATACCACAACTTCTACCCGTCATTTAGACAACTTACATCCCAAACACTAATAGAACTTTTCTACATGTCTACTATATAAATGTTCCTGTCCTCACGAGCGAAGTGAATGTTCCCTGAGGAAAGGTCCTCATGGCTCATATCCAGGCTTCTAGGGCTCTGAACTTTTGAGTAGGGTTGTCAAGAAGATAGGACTAGTGGAGATTCAGAAGGTAATGGGTACATTGTACTTGAGTCAGAAATATATTCATGGTTCAAGCATAGGATAATTTAAAGTTCTTATGCTCCTTTGGGATTTCCTTGGAAGGAATGATGCTAAAGCTGAAACTCCAGTACTTTGGCCACCTCATGCGAAGAGTTGACTCATTGGAAAAGACTCTGATGCTGGGAGGGATTGGGGGCAGGAGGAGAAGGGGACAACCGAGGATGAGATGGCTGGATGGCATCACTGACTCGATGGATGTGAGTCTGAGTGAGCTCCGAGAGATGGTGATGAACAGGGAGGCCTGGCGTGCTGTGATTCATGGGGTCGCAAAGAGTCGGACACGACTGAGCGACTGAACTGAACTGAACTGAATGCTCCTTTCCTTAGGAATTCAGAGAATTTGTCTGCTATACTGGCCAAATTCCAACTGGATAAATATATTTTGCTTTCTTACCATGGCTCTATTTTCAGTTTGATTAGAGATTCCTCACTGTCTCACCCAAACATCTAGGCAGTTATTTCACATACACAGAACATTTGCTGCTTTTCAATCCTGAGGGAGTATCATTGTAGTGGCAAATCAATTATTGTGATCAGTGTGGCTTAAATTTTTTCACATATCTGGAAGGTTTATATGGTAATATTTAATTGCCTTTACTGTCAGGGACAGTAGAGCATAAATGTACATATTAGTGCAGATTTGAAATCACACTAGTCTCTTTCAGAGTTCATATAGTCTATAGTGGAAAGTCTCCGCTCTTTGAAAAAGTCTCCATCAGCATTGAATTTGTCTCAGCATCCTTCCTGCTCGCAGAGGCATTCCCAGTACTTGACCCAGGGCTGACACATAGTTGGTACACAATAGACATCTGCTAAGGCTTCCCTGGTGCATTACAGGAGATGTAGGAGATGCGGGTTCAATCCCTGGATTGGGACAATCCCCTGGAGGAGGGCATAGCAACCCACTCCAGTATTCCTGCCTGAAGAGTCCCATGGACAGAGGAGCCTGGTGGCTGCAGTGCATAGGGTCACAAATAGTCGGAATTGATTGGGCACACAAAACATCTGCTAGAGGATAAAACAAGGGAAAGAAGGAGAGAATAGGTTTATCTGGGGCCACCTTGTCTACTATATTTCTTGGATCATTTAACTCCTTAAAATATCAGTTAAGAAATCCAGGATTGGCCTCAAAAACTAGCCAATTCAGATTTTCAGGATAACTGATGTAAGGTTAACTTCTCAAGCTTTCAGTGAGAATTCCTTGATTCTTAAATTTCTAGTTTTGCCAGAGTCTTGGAAATCCTGGCATACCAGCCACCCCAGCTAATACATTCTTCATTCTCTTTCTCTTTCCCTCTCTCTCTCTCTCTCTCACAAATATACACATTACCTTTTAAATCATTCATTCAGAAACCTTCTAGTGACACAACTATAAAAGTTGCCTCTCCATTCCTCTAAATTCAATAGCATTTATTCCCTGCACCATATGCTCTGTCTTATGTGGTTGGTGTCCTTTTCACATGTATACTTCTTTTCCCCAAATATGAAAACCTTGCTGATTAAAATGTTTATGACACTTAGTAATCCTCACAAGTACCTAGGAAAATTATAAACATGTATTTGGTTATTACTTTCTGCTTTAATGAAAATTTCATGGTGTTTAAGTTATACAAATTAATTATATTCAGTGCCACGTCTATGCCTTTCATTTAACAACTCTTAGTAAGGCAGAGAGGGTGAGCAAAGTACTAGGTCATAAAAATGAAGAAATGATTACAATGTTATACCTGCTCTGAAGAAACACACAGACTTGTGAGGAGAGAGACATAAACAGCTGGATTTAATAAAGGAAGAGTGACAAAAATGTTTTATTGTAGAGTGGTTCTTTTTTAAAAAATAATTTTATTTATTTATTTAATTTTGTCTGTGCTGGGTCTTTATTGCTGCGTGCGGGCTTTTCTCTAGCTGCAGGGAGCAGGGGCTAGTCTCTAGTGGTGGTGCGCAGGCTTCTCATTGCAGTGCCTTCTCTTGTTGCAGAGCATGGGCTCTAGGATGCACAGGCTTCAGTAGTTGTAGTTCCCGGGCTGGGAACACAGGCTCAACAGTTGTGGTTCATGGGCTTTGTTACTCCATGGCCCGTGGGATCTTCCAGGATCAGGGATCAAACTCCTGTCTCCTGCACTGGCAGGTGGATTCTTCACCATTGAGCCACCAGGGAAGCCCCAGGCTGTAGCTTTTAAGATATGCAAGTCCATGCAGCCCCGCGCGCCCACAATTACTGGGCCCACAAACGCTGCTGACCTCCAGACCAGATCTCAATGTGTCCCTAGGTGAGAGTTTGCAAAAAATCAGGGCTTCAGGGGAGTGAATAGTTTCTTTCTGGGGAGGTACCAGCAAGCTGTGGCGAGGCCCAGGAGGGCTTAAGGAGGGTGTCTTTCTGCCTACATTCCCTGCGAGCACCTCTGTAGCCTGTACATGGAAACACACCTGCAGCCTGTCCCTCAGGTTGAAGCTCCAGGGCAAGGCAATGAGCCTTTTTCACAGGCAGACTGGGGTGGTTTTAATTTCCTGTCTATGCAGTGCCCTGGGGGGAGGAGCCTCACAGAACTGTCTCTCTGATTGTTACAGTTTGGAGGGGGGGCAGAAATGCAAACCCCTCTGGCCACAGGGGCCAGGCAATAAAGGGGCATCCCTGCCTGGACTGTGCTCACTCCCCGGCTTTAGTGATGCAGGTGAAGAGCACTGAGGGAAGGGCACACCCCTGCCTTTAGAAAGACTGAGGATGAGCACTGGGAATGGGGCACACCCAAGACTTCAGCAAGGCTGAGCCTGTGCAAGCAAGGTACAGGGAGAGAGCAAGCACAGCACTCATCCACGCCACTTCTCTAACTCCTGCCTTTGTGTTGAATCCTGGAACAACTGAGAACGTGTCATTTAAAAGGAGTGTCTCAAGTTTCCCCAGCCCCTGGGTCCTCTGGACATAAGCCCCTTAGGTTTCCAAAGCCAGATATTTGGGGATCTCATCTCTGCCGTGCAAGTCCCTAGGGTTGGGTGAGTAGCTCTGGACTAGAAATCCCTCCCTACTGGAGGTCTTAGCACCAGGGTGTGAGATTTTTGGTGAGACTGATCCTCTGCCTCCCCTACCTGTCTCCACGAGGCCCTTTGACTTATTGTGGTCCCTCTCGTTGGTCAGCTGCTTATTAATTCTTTCCTAGCAGTCATTGTTCCATACATAGCAGTAGATTTGGTGTCTGTGGAAGCAGAGTTCAGGATTTTGCTCCATCACCATCTTAGACCGCCTCCTCGTATGTATTTAAGCTTTTAAATGAGCAGAATATTATGAATATCTTAGAAAACGATAGCAGTGGTTGCCTCAAGGACAGAAGCTATTAGGTGAGAGAGGGCTTTTCACTTCGTAGGCCACTGTATTTGGTTTGGAAATTTACCTTGTGTATGTATGACTTCTTCAATACTCTGGTAAAGAATCCACCTGCTAAAGTAGGAGATGTAAGAGATGCAGGTTTAATTCCTGGGTCAGGAAAATCCCTTGGAGAAGGAAATGGCAACTCATTCCAGTATTCTTGCCTGGAAAATTCCAAGGACAAAGGAGCCTGCAAGGCTGAAGTCTATGGGGCCCAAAGATTCAGACATGACTGGGTGCACACACACACATTTAAAAACTAATAAAATCTTTTTAAAATAACATTATTAGCAGAATTTATAAATTTAAAACCACCCAGAAAACAATTCAGTACTGTTGGGATGCTGTTACATTTTAAAATCATGTAATGAAAATTTTATCTTTCTTCAAAAATAGTAAATGTGATTTAGCAGTGAACAACAGCAACAACAAAATACCCTGCTTCACATTCTCTTGCTTCTGGAAAAACTGAGTGACTTGAGCGTCCTTTGCTAAGACCCCTTGAATCCACTCTTTCAATTTCTGTTCCATGGCCTCTACTTTCATTTCAGACTCTCATTACTGCTGCCCTAGACTATTTCAATAGCCTCCTAAACGGTTTCCAATCTCTCTTCCATCTAATCTGTCTTATCTACCACTGCCAAGATTAATCGCCTTAAAACTCACTCTCAGATCATTCCAGTTCCTGTTCAAAGCCTCCCTTCAGTCTGCTGTGCACTATCCACTTCTCATCAGGACGTTCAGACCTCAGCTCCCTCCAGCCTCAGCTCCATCTGATTCCTTACACACATTTTGTGCTCCAGCCAAACTGAACACTCGCTTGGCACCCCACATCCCCCCAACCACCCCACCTTTATGAAATCTCTCCCACCTGAAATATCTTTTGAACTGAGCCTCAGGTCAGATATCCCTAACTTTAATAAGTCACCATGATTATACCAACCAGAAGCTGCCACTCCTTAACTACTACAATATTCTATTATTTTTCTTATGTCACATACCTTGTCTGCTGCTGCTGCGGATAAGTCACTTCAGTTGCGTCTGACTCTGTGCAACCCCATAGACGGCAGCCCACCAGGCTCCCCCGTCCCTGGGACTCTCCAGGCAAGAACACTGGAGTGGGTTGCCATTTCCTTCACCAATGCATGAAAGTGAAAAGTGAAAGTGAAATCTCTCAGTCGTGTCCGACTCTTTGCAACCCCATGGACTGCAGCCTACCAGGCTCCTCCGTCCATGGGATTTTCCAGGCAAGAGTACTGGAGTGGGATGCCATTGCCTTCTCCAACATATCATGTCTAACCCCTAAAATTATTTATGGTATCCCCTGCCAGAATTTAAGCTCCCCCAAATTGATCCTTATGTGTGTTGAAGAAGCACCCAGCGCTGCTGCTTTCTGCTTTGTACTCTCTGGATGAAAGAACAAATAAGATGAGACGCTCTGTATCTGTGGTGTTTATTTTTTCACCTCAGTTTCATGTCCATTACTTTTGACACTAAATTCCATTAACATAAAACATAGTAAAGACTCATATAATCAACATGGAACCTAGAGAGTGCTGAGAGTCATTTTCTTCTCAGGCTGTATTTAAAATGCTCCTCTAGTTGCAGTGAGGATCCGGTTATAGAGGAGGGCTATTTTTGTAATGGAAATGAATGTCAGCATTTGGATTAATAGATAATCCTCTTGGAAGGTGTAAGGGGAAAGAGAAAGAGAGTACTAAATCCTTCAGCACAAAGTATGAGCTTTAATAAAGGAGCCAATAAAATAAACGAATTAAGAAGACACAGCAAAAGCCATATTCAGGTCAGACCCAAGTACGTGGATTTGTGCTGTACTGACTGTTACAACCTGCCCTTGTTTGTTCTCTTTCTTCTTCTGCCTGTAAGTCAGAGAGCTGCCTTTCTCTTCCAGCTATGGTTCCAACTGAAACCATAATTCCACTTCTCCCCCTACATTTTTGCCTGGACTGTTGCAACAGCTGACAAAGTTGATCTTCTTGCCCCCAGCTGATTGCTCATCCAATTCACGCTTTACAGCTGCTGCCACAGGTTTCTGCTAAAATCAGAGCAGTCGTGTCCTGTTCCTTCTGAATGAACCCTGGGCTCTCTAGCATCATGATCCAAGCTCTTAAAATCGAGCACATCCCCCGCCACTCCCCTCCTCCTATAGCCCCGGCTTCAGTTGGACTTTCAGGTCATCACCACTGCTTCTCTCACCTTGCAAATATAATTCCTGACTTGGGAATGCCCTTGTCCCCTTCTCCAACTTTCACTCTTCTGCTTATTCTTCAAGAACCAGTTCAAATGTCACCATCCCTGAGCAGCTTCCTGGACATCATTCCCTTCCTAGATGGTTTTTCTCTCCATCATCTGAACTCTGATAGTGTAAAGTGCTATCAAAGTTCTATTTTTTTTAGATTGTTTGTTCTCTTACCTGTCACTAAGCCAAGAGCTCCCCAGAAGCCCGGAATGTATCATAGACGTCTTTCTGTCCTCAGAACCCAACACAATGTGGGAAGCAGGATAGATGCTGGGTGGGAGCATGCCCTTAGGAGATGATCCTGGGCCCTGCCTTGCTCCCAGCTGGGGGCCTCTCTCGAGGCTCTGGCCCTCCTCACTCCCCATGCTCCAGTCACACAGGCCTTTTCTGGGTCCTTGAACACACCTGGCTTGTATCTGCATTGCACTAGCCTTTCTCCCATTTTACTGGAAACTCTGCCTTCAGGTCTGCCCAGCGTTGACTCCTCTGTATTCTTTAGGTCTCAGCTCAAATTAATCTCCTCAGGCAAGCCTTTCTTAACAGCTGATATCAAGTAGTTCCTCTTACCTGCCCTAGTCACAGCTAACCCATCACTTTATCTTATTTCTTATACTTAATATACCCTGAAACTGTGGTCTTTCATTGATTCGCTTTTTAAAAAATCATCCTTGTTATTTAATATCTGGACTTCCGAGGTGACTCAGTGGTAAAAAGTGAAGTGAAAGTGTAAAGAATCTGCCTGCTAATGCAGGTGATGCAGGAGATGTGGGTTCAATCCCTGGATCAGGAAAATCCTCTGGAGTAGGAAATGGCCACCCACTCCAGTATTCTTTCCTGGGAAACCCCATGGACAGGGGAGCCTGGCAGGGTCGCATGGAGTCGCAAAGAGTTGGACGCAACTGAGCGACTGAGCACGCATTCATTTAATGTCTGCTTTCCCTCCCAGGAAAGAACTATTTACTGCATCATGGTATACCAGTCCATGGGGTCGTGAAGAGTCAGGCATGACTGAGCAACTTCACTTTCACTTTTCACTTTCATGCATTGGAGAAGGAAATGACAACCCACTCCATATTCTTGCCTGGAGAATCCCAGGGACGGGGGAGCCTAGTGGGCTGCCATCTATGGAGTCGCACAGAGCGGACACGACTGAAGCGACTTAGCAGCAGCAGCAGCAGCAGTATACCCAGTGCATCAACAATATCAGGCACACAGGAGGTGCTCAGTACATGACTAAGTGAATGAGTGAACACATAAATGAATATTTGCTGGTCTATCACAAAATCTATGTGGAAAAACAAACAAGCAAACACTATTCCCACCTTGAAGGAGCTCAGATTCTTAAAACCTTTCTAAAGGTCACGGGTGGGGCTGAAGCTCAAAATATTTTAGCAGCTAAATTAGAGACAGAGACGTTTTTGGTGCCCCAGGGTTCTGTTATGGAACTCCATTCATTTTGTTATTTTAAGCCTGTCCTTGGTGACGCAGCAATCTATTTAAGTTGGCTGTTTAGGAACAGTGCCACGAAGGAAGTAGAGGCATCCTCCCGAATGGAGGCCAGCCTGCCAGCATTATGTCCATCGCAGAAACTCAGAGCCTCTGGTGCCCTCAACAATACCTCATGCAAGCAAGGTACTCGATAAATATTTGCTCAGCGGCTGAATGAATACCTTAGTATTTTGCTCTGCTTTTTTTGGAAGAGCTTGTATTATCTCCCAGTTCTTCTCTGGGGGATCTAGGCTTTGCTGGCCCTGTTCCCATCTCATCCATTGTGAAAAGCCTTGCACCATGCTCCCCGGAGGAAAGTAGGACCAGTTATTTGGCAGCAATGTCTGCCGTGACCGGAAGACACCTGATTGGGAACAATGTGCGGATTTTTTTTTTTTTTTTGGTGTTTCTGTTTCCCAATGGTTTCTTTATTTCCATTTTTAGAGAATAGTTATCTTTTCTCTAAGCATAAGATAAACTCATCAATGTAAATTTCTTTAACTCCCCTCACATAGTGATTCCTCTAATACCTGAGTGCATATGCTGGTGGCTGGCAATGTGCCTGAAACTGGGGATTGAGACAGAAGATGAAGAGCACAGGAAGGTCCAGGCCCTCAGGGAGTAAGTGTCTGGCCTAGCAGGAAAGATGGCCTTGACTGACACATAATTACACAAGGATGAGCCATATAGGAGGGCAAACATAGAAGCTATGAACTTGCCTGTATTCCCGCATGACCTTATCTCCTTCTGTGATGTGGTGGCAGCATACTCTGTCTTAAGCCACTTAGAGCTTATATTTTATTTCAGTGTAACTGCTTGAAGTTTGTCCCCAAAGAACAAAGTTCCGTTTTCTTTTGTCCCCTCAGTATTCATGATGTGATTCCTCACTTTTTACATGTTCTCTCCTACTTGTACATCCAAAGAGGCAGCTTTTCTCTCAAGGTTAAGTGTCCTGAGATCTTGTTTACAACTGCAGAAACCTGCTGTCTCTGGTGGGGTTGGGACATTGGTTTCAATCTTTGTTTGCTGTCTTTGGAATATATATGAAAACATTGGTCGTTGAGTCACATTCCTGTTGCTCTTCCACTCAGTTAGATTTTCTAAGTTTTCTAGTGTGTGTGAGGTCTTTGTCTTCTTTCTGTCTCTCTGGGACTGTTTTCCATCTACTCTGTCATATGTTTTATTTATTATAAGAATAAACTCTATAGCCAGAATTGTGAACAGAATTGTGGTCATGGGGCCTGTAGACTGACAATACCCACAGTCTTTCTTACTATTAAAATATGACATAATTAACCCCTTTCATTTGGGCTTTCCTGGTGACTCAAACAGTAGAAAATCAGCCTGCAATCCAGGACACCTAGGTTTGATCCCAGGTTTGGGAAGATCCCCTGAAGAAGGGAATGGCTACCCATTCCCATATTCTTGCCTGGAGAATCCTCATGGACAGAGGAGCCTGGCGGGATACAGTCCATGGGGTCACAAAAAATTGGACACGACTGAGCAACTAACACTTCCTTTTTCTTTCATTCAGCAATTACTAAATGCTGGACTGTGGGCTTCTCTGATGGCTCAGTGGTAGAGGAGCCGGGCAGGCTACACAGTCCCTGGGGTTGCAAAAGAATCAGACACAATTTAGTGACTAAAGAACAACAACAAAATGTTGGATTAAATACTGGTAAATTATGCATTACCAGGAAGCTCCCTCTAGGTTAGTTCACCCCTTAGGCTCACTAGATGCTAGAAGCCAGGGACGCTAAGAGGAAGGACACAATCCTCGCCTGAAGGAGGTGGAAAATCCACTGAAAGATAGAGTTAACAGTATAAATATGATACATTATGAAGGCTTAAAAAGAATTAGATCCTGGGTTCAGTGGGAAAGAGTGGTTAGTTCTACTTTAATGGGGGATAGGAATCAGAGGAGAGCAGAAAAGTCCTGATAGGGTTGGGAAAAAAGTGAAAGTGTTAATTGCTCAGTCGTGTCTGACTCTTTGTGACTCTATAGACTGTAGCCCACCTGCCAGGCTCCTCTGCCCATGAAATTTTCCAGGCAAGAATACTGGAGCAGGTGGCCATTCTCTTCTCCGGGGGATCTTCCAGACCCAAGGATCGAACCCAGGTCTTCTGCATTGCAGGCAAATTCTTTACTTCTGAGCCACCAGGGAGGGTTGGAAGCTGAGCCTTAAAAGATTAGTGTCTGACTGTACAAGGGTTTAGGGAGTTTCCAGGGAAACAAAGACACGGAAGTGATAAAGTGTGGTATGCTCAAGCCACTGCAGTTCAAAAAATCTGGAACACAGTGTGTAGAGTGAAGAAAGCTAAATGAAAGAGGCAGAGTCAACCTCACGGAGGCCTTCATACTGCATCCTGAGCAGGCATGGAGGTGTGTAATATACTGAGCGGGAGATGGGAGGGCGGGCTAGCAGGTTAGAGGGTAAGGGTTTAAATAGGGGAGTAGCAAAAATTGGTTTGTGTTTGATGGTCATCCCAGAGGAAGCTTGTGATGTGAACTGGAGGCAGAGCAGTTTTAACTGCTGACATCCCCAGAAACTCATTTTTAAAAAGGATTTGTATATGCTTCTGGATTTAATTTTCTGATTTTAAAGAATTTTACCTCCATGTTAATAAGTGAGTTTGGTCTATGATTTTCTTTTTTTTAGACAGTCCCAACCTAGACAGCATATTAAAAAACAGAGACATTACTTTGCCAACAAAGGTCTGTCTAGTCAAGGCTATGGTTTTTCCAGTGGTCATGTATGGATGTGAGAGTTGGACTATAAAGAAAACTGAGGGCCACAGAATTTATGCTTTTGAACTTTGGTGTTGGAGAAGACTCTTGAGAGTCCCTTGGACTGCAAGGAGATCCAACCAATCCATCCTAAAGGAGATCAATCCTGAGTGTTCATTGGAAGGACTGATGTTGGAGCTGAAACTCCAATTCTTTGGCCACCTGATGCAAAGAGCTGACTCATTTGAAAAGACCCTCATGCTGGGGAAGACTGAGGGCAGGAGGAGAAGGGGACGACAGAGGATGAGATGGTTGGATGGCATCACCGACTCAGTGGACATGGGTTTGGGAAGAGTCTGGGAGTTGGTGATGGACAGGGAGGCCTGGTGTGCTGCAGTTCATGGGGTCGCAAAGAGTCGGACACGACTGAGCGACTGAACTGAACTGAACTTGTTTAATTTTAATAGCAAGGTTAAGACTACCCAGAGATGACTTAGATTTCTTTCATTCTCTGTCTAGAGTCTGGAATAGTTTTATTTCGGAAAATTCCATCTATTCCTAGAAGATTTGGTTGAAGTTCCCTAGAAAACCATCTAAGCTTGGAGTCTTTAATTTTGAGGGTTGGGGAAGATTCTGTCTCCTGATTCAGCTACTTTAATGCTTACTGGACTATTCAGACTTTCTATATTTTTCCTTGATTCAACTTTCTGATTTATGTATGTTTGTAAAATTGCCCAGTTGATGGCAAATCTTCTATTTCAAAGTTATCCACATAAAGGAGCACAAGAAACTTTGAAGGGAGGTGGAAATATTCTTTATCTTATTTTTGGAAGTGGGGTCATAGATATACACATCTATCAGAATTTACCAAATTGTGTATTATAAACAGATACAGTGCATAGTAAATAATTTATACCCCTTAAAGTTGATGAAGCTTCCCGGTGGTGCTAGTGGTAAAGAACCCGCCTGCCAGTGCAGGAGATGTAAGAGATGCAAGTTTAATCCCTGGGTCAGGAAGATTCCCTGGAGGAGGAAATGGCAACCCACTACAGTATTCTTGCCTGAAGAATCCCATGGATGGAGGAGCCTGGTAGGCTACAGTTCATAGAGTTGCAAAGAGTCAGATGTGACTGAAGCGACTTAGCTGACACACAAAGTTGATTAACATTTCTCTGCAGAAAATTATAGACAGTATTCTTTGTGATTTTTAAAAATTCTCTTCTATGGACACTCCTTACCTAGGTACTGCCACTTTCACACTTGGGGCTATTGATGTGTGAGCCTGCCTTTACTGGCAGACTGATAAAAATGGATGGCAGAATCTGAAAATAATATAGCACCATTTAAATACTAAATAGTTATTCTATTTTACTTTTTTGGAGTTCAGTGTTTTGCCAACTAAATTGTTTTTACTAGTTACTTAATGCAATTGATATTTTTCTTTTCATTTGCTAAAAAAGACTAGTCGTCTGGATTTGAGAGAGCTAGGTATACTTGTTTAATGTAAAACTTTATGCCTTCTAATTTTCTTCTAGTTATTAAATGCATTCTAGAAGAAAATATCATAATATGTGAGATGGACTATTTCATAAGTCAGGGCTTATATCTTATTGCTAAATATGAGCTGAAGAAGGAATAGATCTATGAAAAGTATAGTCAGAGATGCCACCAGTTTGTCTTGAGGCTTATTCAGAACAAGCAGGAGCTTTTCAAGAGGTGTACCAAAAATGTTGTCGAACATCATTTTCCAACCATATCAGATAATTATGTGTTTTTAAAAGTAGTACTAAGCAGTTTAATGGGAAATCAATTCTGCTTTTACTGAGTGGAGCTCAGCATCAGCAACAAAGCTAATTATCTTAAATTTGAAGTAGACCTCCTGGGGTGAAAAAAAAAAAGGTACAAATTTGAGTAATCCTTTCTCTTGCTTCCTTGTGCTGTTTTTTATTTTTTCTGTATTTGAGGTATCTCCTGGTTGTTTTGTTTTAATCTTGAAGAGAAGTTGGAAGAGCAAGACTGAATGCTGTTGTTTTGTATCATTTGCTAGGATTCCCATAACAAAACACTACAGACTGAGTGGCTTAAATAACAGACATTTATTTCATCATAGTTGTAGAGGCTGAAAGTCCAAGATTAAGGTGTCTTCAGGGTTGGTTTCTTATGAGACCTCTCTCTTTGAGTTATAGATGGCCGTCTTCTATGTCTTCACATGTTGTATTAGTCAGTGTTCTCCAGATAAAACAGATCCAAGAGGATGAATGGATACACACAGACAGACAGCTATGTGCATTTGTGTCTATATAGACATTTACACACACACACACACACAGAGACTGAGATTTATTTTAAGGAGTTGGCTTGCACAATTGTGCAGGATACGTGGGTTTGACCCCTGGGTTGGGAAGATCCCCTGGAGAAGGAAATGGCAACCCACTCTAGTATTCTTGCCTGGGAAATCCCATGGACAGAGGAGCCTGATGGGCTACATTCCATGGGGTCACAAAGAATAAGACACAACTTAGCGACTAAACAACAACAGCAATTTCCAAATACAGTCCTATTATGAAATCTTGAGGGTTAGAGCTTCAATATATACATTTTAGAGAACAAATTCAAGCTGCTGCTGCTGCTGCTGCTAAGTCACTTCAGTCATGTCTGACTCTGTGCAACCCCATAGACGGCAGCCCACCAGACTCCCCCGTCCCTGGGATTCTCCGGGCAAGAACACTGGAGTGGGTTGCCATTTCCTTCTCCAATGCATGAAAGTGAAAAGTGAAAGTGAAGTCGCTCAGTCGTGTCTGACTCTTAGCGACACCTTGGACTGCAGCCTACCAGGCCCCTCCATCCATGGGATTTTCCAGGCAAGAGTACTGGAGTGGGGTGCCACTGCCTTCTCTGAAATTCAAGCTACAACAGCCATCAACTTAAAAGTAAGCATAACTATAAAGACAATTCAAAGGGAAAAACAGCCCTCCTAATATTAAAAGTGTTATTTAGCCTGACTTTAAGATAAAGTGTGTTTTTGAAACCTGAGATAAACCAATTAACTGGAATGGGAAATAACTTTTTAATATATTCATATTTCTACAATCTAGAAGTCGAGTTTGTTTTCCTTTACCAAGGATATTTATATTATCACAGTAATTAAAGATTAGATTTTTTTTTTAATTTCTTATTTTGGTTATGTATGAATTTCTACCCATTTTCATTTTATGTTTTTAAGTTTCAAGTTAGAGAGAAACAGGTAAGGAGTTTTTCTTGAGTTATGAACTAATTTGAAATTGTTATTAAAAACAAAGTCACATTTTGCTTTTCCTGGCAATATACGAAATAAATGATGGGAAAATTACCAATAAAATGGAGGAGAAAATTAGCAAGAGAATATAACATAAAAGACAAAACAGAAAATACGGCTTCAACAGTTCTCTCAAATCATAAAAGTAATCTTACAACATTATCTCATATATGTTTTATATCAGTACCTTATGTCACTTACGTTTTTCAGATCTCTTTAACTAAAGGGTAAAGTGCTTCACTATCTCTGATACCAAAAAAAAAAAAAAATGCTTCTGTTATCTCTCTTTTTTTTTGCAGATAACAAAGAGATTTTCCTTTCCAAAGCAATTCACAAGTGCTTCATAGAGGTCAATGAAGAAGGCTCAGAAGCTGCTGCTGCCTCAGGTTTCCCAACTATGGTTTTCCCAAATCTCACCTTTTCTAGATTTGTATTCTTAAAGCAATCTTGGGTGGGGGAATGGGAGTCATTTTTAGAACCAAGTCATAAAACTGATGCTGCCC
This sequence comes from Cephalophus harveyi, assembly GCA_006410635.1. Taxonomy (NCBI): domain Eukaryota; kingdom Metazoa; phylum Chordata; class Mammalia; order Artiodactyla; family Bovidae; genus Cephalophus; species Cephalophus harveyi. The sequence continues at coordinate 21,285 of SJYT01019872.1, read as the reverse complement.
TCACTTAGAAGTCAAGCTAATGATGAACCTGCTAGGATTTTCCAAATAGGATATGAAACATGCATTCATTTCATTGCCCCATGCAGAGTAACTCCCATCTCTAATGAGAGGCAGGAGGAGATTGTCAGCTCTGCAGAATAGATTTTCCTGCTGTGCTGTCCATTTAAATATTTAAAATATTTCCCTGCTGCCCCGTTAAACATTTTTCTTTCTATTTAATTATTTGTGGGAGTTAGTTCTTAATTTTGTCAGTGAAGAGCTTTGATTTTTCTAAAAGCCCATGCACAAATGAGCGTACATGATAGCATGCAATACAAAATTTTAAGTTAATAATAAAATAATAATTTTAAATGAAAATTTTAAAAAATTTACCTAAATCGTGCATCAAAAAAAAAAAAAAAAAAAACCCGAACAATAACAGTAAATGTCCTTAATTATTTTGAACATTCTGATTTCCTTAGTTAAGTGAGAAGGATTTTTCTTTTCTCATTTGTTTGGTTTTGTTTCAATATCATGTTCAACAGCCATCACCAAATTTTAGAAGGATTTTTCCCTTCTCTAGTAAAATGTAACACATCTTGTACACATTTTTAACCTCTGCATATATTTACCCATTAAAAGGATCTCATCAGTTAAAACGGTGTTTGGGGGAGGAAATAGAAACAGTAGTCTCAGGCATTGAGAAAGCTTCAAATCTTATATCATTTAATCTTGGCCTTTTCCTGACAACACATCACCCTGCAGCAAATATAAAATGATTATCCCACAATAAGGATCTCAAGGGAATTCAGTTTCCCTGCTGTAGGAAACATCATTGAATCTCTCCCTGCTGTATTTTCTCTTTAATCACTGCTGTTCTGGCCACTTGCTAGAAGCCTGGTGACTTGCTATGTAAAATCCCCATTTCAGATAAAAGAAATGATGATTTGGTAATGTAAAGAAACTGGGGGAGGGGAAAAGTGGAGGAGGGTATTTGGTTTTTTGTTTTTGTTTTTTTTTCCACTTTCCTTAACTCATTTTATTAAAGCTGTAAGTATTTGTCTGAGGCCGAGAATAAAAATTTGTAATAGGCAGAATAAATTATCCTCTGTTTTCGGTGGGGTGATGGGAGGAAACTCTGTGTGTGTACATGTGTGTGTATGTATTTGTTTTTCTTTAAGATCAAATAGAGATGTTAGCTCATTTACAATTTTTCTCTCTTTAAGTCTTTAAAACCTTGCTTTGTGTAAATCATTACCTTTGTGCTGAACATAGATGGTTTGGAGAAATTGCTCATTAGTCCCTGCATATCCACAGACATGTATATGTTAGCTCATTTACAATTTTTCTCTCTTTAAGTCTTTAAAACCTTGCTTTGTGTAAATCATTACCTTTGTGCTGAACATAGATGGTTTGGAGAAATTGCTCATTAGTCCCTGCATATCCACAGACATGTAATTACTTTCTCTCTGTGCTACAGGAATGATTGCAATTAGCAGGATGGCTGTGCTGTATCCTCAAGTTATTGTCGACCATCCATTTTTCTTTCTTATCAGGAACCGGAGAACAGGTAAGTCTGTTGTGAGAACAGAACTTTATTTATGGCCAAAAAGAAATCATTTGTTAATTGAAAACATATTCCTGGATTTTTATCAGATAATTTGTAATGTTCGAATGATTTATTCACATTCTTATCTTTAGAACATTGCTAATTGTAAGCAAGAAGGAAAATAAATAGCTTTTGTTCAACTCCTTTTTTGTTCACTCCCTACCCAATGCAGGTACAATCCTATTCATGGGACGAGTCATGCATCCTGAAACCATGAACGCCAGTGGACATGATTTTGAGGAACTTTAAATCATTTTATTTGAGTAACAAAGAAAACAGTAACTCAGCACATTATGTCTGCAACTGGTATATATTTGAGACTTGTGTTTTACAATATATCTGAAAATAATATTTAAAATAGTTCCTGAAAAAATAATGTATGTAAATTATAAGCCAACTTGTCAAGGAATGTTATCAGTATTATTGAGATAATGGTCCTGTCATGTCATTGTGTTTATTGTGCTAGTATTTAAAATAAAAGTACATAGTGAACATGTGAACAGCTCTGTTTTTCATTTTAGAAGTTGTAGCATATAGATACCTCTAGGGAGAACTTGGAAACAGTGATACTTCTGGACTTCTTAAGTCTTTCATAATTGTGCAGAAACAAAGCACCAAAATAAATTAGTGTTATTCACTTGGGTATCTAATTAAAAATGCAGATTCTCATTTAGTAGCTTTGGGTTGGGACCTGAAATTCTACATTTTTAGCAAGTTCCCAGGCGATGCCATTACTGTTGGCCCATTGACTCAGGTTGGTAGCAAAGCTCCACTTAACATAGGTTTACATGTTTGATAATTTTACATATTGAAACAGAAAAATTTTATAATTTTCATGCAATTTGGAGAGATTCAAGAGAGAGGGTTGTAGTTTACATTGAGTGCGGTAAATTTATTAAAAAATGATTTTACTTGAGTTCTTTTTTCTATTATAAACTATAGAAAAATGCAGACTTCTTTTGCATATTAGAACACTTGAAATATAGTCTTTAAAAATATAAAGATATTTATAGGCAATACCCACAAAAGAATTTATGAGTATCCAAGGACACAATATTTAACATTTAATCTTTTACTACTTGTATATTCAGAAGACTTATAGTTTATTCATAAAGCTGAGGTTATTGGAGACCAGCATTCTCATTTTCATTTATAATGTACACAGGCTGTTGATTCAGTATTGATATTCTGAGTTTGTGATGTTCTTTATTACCGTTTCACTACTTCTTAAGCATTACCTATATTGTTATACCTATGTAGCCATCAGTCAACTAAATGAGTTACCTATAAGGGACAGTAAACATCATTAGACAAGCATGTGAATTTTATAAAGTCCAAAATGTAATTTTTATTTGCTGATATAAAATCAAACTTTACCATTCAGAATGTTTACCTTCAGTTCAGTTCGGTTCAGTTGCTCAGTCGTGTCCGACTCTTTGCACCCCCACGAATTACAGCACACCAGGCCTCCCTGTCCATCACCAACTCCTGGAGTTCACTCAGACTCAGGTCCATCAAGTCGGTGATGCCATCCAGCCATTTCATCCTCTGTCCATCTCCTCCTGCCCCCAATACCTCCCAGCATCAGAGTCTTTTCCAATGAGTCAACTCTTCGCATCAAGTGGCCAAAGTATTGGAGTTTCAGCTTTAGCATCATTCCTTCCAAAGAACACCCAGGACTGATCTCCTTTAGAATGGACTGGTTGGATCTCCTTGCAGTCCAAGGGACTCTCAAGAGTCTTCTCCAACATCACAGTTCAAAAGCATCAATTCTTCTGTGCTCAGCTTTCTTCACAGTCCAGCTTTCACATCCATACATGACTACTGGAAAAACCATAGCCTTGACTAGACAGACTTTTGTTGGTAAAGTAATGTCTCTGTTTTTGAATATGCTGCCTAGGTTGGTCATAATTTTCCTTCCAAGGAGTAAGCGTCTTTTAATTTCATGGCTGCAATCACCATCTGCAGTGATTTTGGAGCCCAAAAAAATAAAGTCTGACACTATTTCCACTGTTTCCCCATCAATTTCCCATGAAGTGATGGGACCAGATGCCATGATCTTCGTTTTCTGAATGTTGAGCTTTAAGC
>SJYT01019872.1:5942-17257 GCA_006410635.1 Cephalophus harveyi | reverse complement strand
CATGATGCTCTCTGCATAGAAGTTAAATAAGCAGGCTGATGGTATACAGCCTTGATGTACTCCTTTTCCTTTTTGGAACCAGTCTGTTGTTCCATGTCCCGTTCTTACTGTTGCTTCCTGACCTGCATACAGATTTCTCAAGAGGCAGGTCAGGTGGTCTGGTATTCCCATCTCTTTCAGAATTTTCCACAGTTTATTGTGATCCACACAGTCAAAGGCTTTGGCATAGTCAATGTTTACCTTAAAATAGTTCAAAACAATTTAGATGTCACTTAAATGAAAATGGAGTCTACCTTATTATTAGCATGTTTATGGAGTGCTTAAAAATAGAATATTTGATAGTACCAAGGTTTTCCTATTGTTTTGTCTTATTTATAATTTCTTCAATATTTCCTTTCTATTGAAAAATAAATCTTTTTTTAGTTTCTTTTTATTTAAACTGGGGCATAGTTGATTTACAATATTATATTAGTTTCAGGTATACAACATAATAATTCAAATTTTTTTATAGCTTATACTCTATTTAAAGTTATTATGAAATACTGCCTATATTCCCAGTGCTATACAGTATATTTTTGTTGCTTGTTTATTTGTACACAGTAGTTTTTACCTCTTAACCTCCCTACTTTATTTTGCCTCTCTGCTCTTTCCTCTCCCCATTGGTAACCACTAGTTTTTCCTCTACATCTGTAAATCTGTTTCCTTTTCATTACATTCATTTGTTTATTTTTTAGATTCAACATATATGTGATAACTTACAGTATTTGTCTTTCTCTTATTTTACTTAGCAGAATATCCTCTAGGTCCATCCTTGGTTTTGCAAATGGCAAAATTTCTTTCTTTTTATGGCTGATTAACTTTGCCGACTAAGGTCCATCTAGTCAAGGCTATGGTTTTTCCAGTGGTCATGTATGGATGTGAGAGTTGGACTGTGAAGAAGGCTGAGTGCTGAAGAATTGATGCTTTTGAACTGTGGTGTTGGAGAAGACTCTTGAGAGTCCCTTGGACTGCAAGGAGATCCAACCAGTCCATTCTGAAGGAGATCAGCCCTGGGATTTCTTTGGAAGGAATGATTCTAAAGCTGAAACTCCAGTACTTTGGCCACCTCATGTGAAGAGTTGACTCACTGGAAAAGACTCTGATGCAGGGAGGGATTGGGGGCAGGAGGAGAAGAGGATGACAGAGGATGAGATGGCTGGATGGCATCACTGACTCGATGGACGTGAGTCTGAGTGAACTCCAGGAGTTGGTGATGGACAGGGAGGCCTGGCGTGCTGCAATTCATGGGGTTGCAAAGAGTTGGACACAACTGAGTGACTGAACTGAACTGAATATTCCATACATATACATATGCCACATCTTTGTTATTCATTCATCTGTTGTTGGGCATTTAGACTGCTTCCATATCTTGGCTATTGTAAATAAAACTGCTATGAATCTTGGGGTATATGTATCTTTTCAAATTAGTGTTTTCATTTTCTTAAGCTGTATGCACAGGAGTAGAATTACTGGATTATATGGTACTTATATTTTCAGTGTTTTGAGGAGAAAAATTAAAAAGCACAGGCCAGTTTCATTTCCTTTAAAATGTATGTTAGCATACAAACACATAGACAGACATATATGATGTGCACAGCCAGCTTACAAAAACTTTTCTATTTGTCTCATATCTGGGGGAGGAAATCAACAACAATGACACCTTTTCTGCTTTTACTTTAAATCATTTTTCCAGCTTCACTGAGGTATAATTGACAAATAAAATTGTATATATTTAAATTTTACAACACAATTATTTGATAAACGCATACGTTGTGATTAACACGACCCAGTTGATTAATAAATATATCACCTTGTATGGTTACCTTGTGTGTGTGTGTGTGTGTGTGTGTGTGTGTTGTGAGAATGCTTTAGGTGTATTCTCTTAGCAAATTTCAAGCATACAATATAGTATTCTTAGCTATGGTCACCATGCTGTGCATTAGATCTCCAGAACTTATGCATCTTATAATCAGAAGTTTGTATCCTCTGCTCAATATCTCCCTACTTTCCCCACCCCTCAGCATGTAAAACCACCATTCTACTCTCTGTTTCTATGAATTTGACTGTTTTTTGGGGGTTCCACATACAATTGATACCATACAGTATTTGTCTTCCTTTTTATGACTTATTTCACATAGCACAAGGCCCTCCAGGTTTATCCCTGTTATAAATAAGCCCCTCAGCCCTGGCAACCACCATTCTATTCGGTTTCTATGTACTCTTACTTTTTATTTTATTTATCTTTTATTTTTAGATTTTTCATTATGAGACCATACAGTATTTGTCTTTCTCTGTCTATCTTATTTCACTTAGCATGGTGTCCTTCAGATTCATCCATGCTATTGCAAATGGCAGGATTTCCATCTTTTTATGACTGAATAATATTCCTTTGTGTGTGTGTGTGTGTGTATTTATATATGTATTACACAGAAATACATATATTACACTTGTATATATATGTATTTGTGTGTATATATATATATGTATGTATTACACAGGAATACATATATTACATTTCTTTATCCATTCAAACATCAATGGACATTTAGGTTATTTTATGCCTTTATGAATAATGCTGTAATAAATGCAAGAGTACAGATATCTCTTCAAAATACTAACTTTTTTCCTTTGGATATATACTTTAGATATTAAGTCCTTGTCATATATGGTTTGCAAATAATATTTTCTCCCATTTTTTAGATTCCCTTTTCATTTTGTTGATGGTTACTTTTGTTCTACAAAAGCTTTTTAGTTTGATGCAATCCCATCTGTTGTTTTTGCTTTTATTGCCTGTGATTTTGGTGTCATATCCAAAAAATGATGGCCAAGACCAAAATCAGGATCTTGCCCCCTATGTTTTGCCCTAAGAAAACAAACATAGAGAATATGAAACTTAACTCAGCTTTGTTTCATGTCTGCCAACTAAGTTATTCCTGAGGGAATTCTGAAGTCTCTACATGAACATAAAAATACCTCCTGTAAAGAACTCCATCTTATGAAAACTGAGAGAGATATTTCCACAAAATAATCAGTTTACAGATAGAATACAGTTTAACATTAATACGTGAAAAACTAAAGGTGCATCCTAAATACATTGGCTTCTGATTTTGATAAGACAAAGATGCACAGAGTTGTGAAAAAGGTGTTTAATTAATGAAAATAAAACCAATTGCAAATAAGATACATACTGTCCTTTGTCCAAATCTGGGCCTTATCATAAGTGAAATATAGATAAACTTTTCCTCTTGTTGAAAATTGCAGAGATCTTTCTCTATTTGGGGGAAAATTGCATTATTATTTGTGACATATGGCATGTTCCAGAAAATGTTTCTTTAGCAGTCATCATAGCTACTGGCTGATATAGCAGTTTTTTCTCTTCCTCAAATAGAAGACAATGTTTCATCTCTCCCCCTTCTGAAAGTTTTGTGATAATTCACAAACATACAAATCTGATATTTGTTCACACAATTGCTCTTTGTCTGTTATTTAAGGAAAATTGCCAATGGAGGGCATATTCTTTGCCACATGATTGAGTCACCCCTGCTTCAACAATTTTCTGCTTAAGTATTTATAACCAGATTCCTATGGAAAAACACAGACCGTGTGGCAAGAGAGAAAACCAAATTTAAACACCAGCTCTGCCACTTACTAGATGTCTGTCCTTGGAACCAGTTGTTTAATTTTCATATGCGTATTCAATTAGTAACATCAACTTCGTAGGGTAATCTGAGGATTAAATGATACAATGTGTATGAGGAATACAATAAGTACTTGACACATAGTCAGGCATGAAAGACTAGTTGTTAGCATTAACATGACCATATTTCAGCTCTTCTAAGGCACATCATTTTTCAGATTTTAACATTAAGAGAATGGAGTGATCAATGGTGTCTTACAATTGCTGGTGAAGGTAACAGCCATGACTTAGATGGTTACGCTTGTATACGCAGCAATCTTGTTACATGACGGCGGCCTAACTCTTGACTTCTCAGTCCACAAACCACTGAGAAAGAATTGTAATGACTGTCTGAGGAAGCACTGTGAATTGTCTAAAAACTTCATTGATTTTTCTGTCAGATAAAGTGCCAGTTTCAAAACTTGTGAAACAGGTGTCAATAGCTTAAGGGAGAGTCCTAGAGGCAGAAGTTGCACTCTGGGAATGTCTGTGTCATGCCCCGGCTCTCAATAGCATGGAGGACAATGGCATGGGCAAACACAGACCTCAGTCACAGCATAGGAAGGGACTGGAGCTGGACTCTGCTGAGGAAACATTGCATTTTGCTCATCTTTTCACTTTAAAATATACATAAATATGATCCATAATAAAATGTATTTAAATAAGTCTAAAAGATATACTTAATGTCTCAAATGAATTTGAAATACACCTTCTGTTTAATGTGTCATAGTTTAACTGCAAGCAGGTTTTTCCTTCTAAGCTTACATAAAACAAAGGGGTGTCCTAAAACTGATGTCTTGAATTGGACGAAATATATTGTTCACAGCAAGATTTGTGAAGGAAGCATATTTGTTAAAGTACATAGTGAGTGGAAATGTTGTTATATATAATTTTCAATAGAGATTGCTTTACCAGACTTTTAAAAGAGGTCAGGGAGGCAGTGTGTGAGCAAGAAAAGGAAAATGAGAGTAGAACAGCAAATATTCACAAGCTACCTGCAAATGGTAATTATTTTCAGCAAAACGACTCTATAGTATCTAAAGTAGACTGAACTTGGTCATTAAAAAACATCTGAAAGAAGAATTTTTCTGGCATTCATCACACAGAAGTGAATGTTAATGACTGGAATATGTGTGAGGAAAGCAGAGTGGGAGGGGGGAAATATTGAATCTAGCTTTTATTTTTTTTAATTTACACTTCTTAATGTAGTTTAATGACATTCTCACCTTACATACTCTATATACTAATTAGAGGCAATCCATGAGGAAGCTGATAAGTATCAGATTAAATGGCAGAGGTTTAATTTTGTCCTGAAAAATTTTTTCCTTCCAATAAAAACCCTTCTTCCAATAAAACTGTTTTTAATTAGCTGGTCTTGACAATTCACAGAAGCTATAATCACACAATACTTCGTTAGCAATGGAATTTTAATTTTTAATTTCATTGTCTTTGCATGGATCAATTTCTAGGGCATTTCCTATGTCATAATGATGCCAACGGAAGAAAATTTTAAATGAATGCTAGATCTTGGTATTTTCAAAAAAAAATATTTTTCTAATTGAAATTATCCAGAAGAATTTACTTGAACCAAATAAAGTGGATTGCATTTTATTCATGTGACTTGTACTTCAAATAGTAGTTACTGAGTTTTTTCATTAATATCTATTCCATTAATAAAACTAAAACTCTTTAGCAAGAACTAGTCTTAAATTTTGACCTGGGCACGTTTTAAAGGGAAAATGACATGCCACAAGATGTCACTGTAATCCTAATAAACCAATAAGGGTAGTACCTGCTTTTATTTCAACATTAAAAGAAGTTAGGTGAGAAAAAACTCACAATAGGCACAAAGCAGTCGGCAATGTTACAATCTATCTTTTCAAATCTATACACAACTCTAAAAAGTACACCTTGGAATGAGCCTCCGTTATTCAATGACAACTTTCATAGAATAGAATATGAATCTTTCATTCTTTTGAAATAAAATCGTTTTCATTTTTATGACAAAATTCTATCTAGCCTATTTCTGATTCAGATTTCAAGTAGAATATACTTTGGACTGATAGGAAATAAAAACTCCAAGTTTAAGAACCACTGAAAGCTCTCACCAGTTCTATGATGCTTTTGATGTCTATGGAAGACTCCATTGCCAGCCAGAATGGAGATAAAATTGTGAGAAAAACACAATGTGGGCCATTAAAAAAAAAAAAAAAGGAAAAAAAAAATCTATCTTCGTAATATACTTGAGACAAAAGTCATAAATGAACTGCTCATTCTTGTTAACTTCCCTGTAGAAAATCTCCTTCTGATTCACATCCTAGAGTCAAAGCAGACAGATTAAAAGGGCATCTATGAACCTCTGTTTCAACTATAGTGACAAATTTATGGGGAAAAGTGAGTTTAGTTAGTTATTTTACTGATAGAACGACCTGTCACTTATTAAAGTCCTTTTAATGCTCTGAGAATGTAAAATGATACTACATTCAGTTTTATGCTGTAGTTACAAGGAACTGATTGTTTTGTATATATTGATTTGGGGGCATTTTTTAAAATGTTGTCCCGTTTTTAAAAGGAGTGTCTCCTTTACAATACTGTATTGGTTTTGCCGCACATCAATATGAATCCACCACGGGTGTACATAAGTTCCCACTCCTGAACTCCCCTCCCATGTCTCTCCCCATACCATCCCACTGGGTTATCCCAGTGCACCAGCCCCAAGCATCCTGTATCCTGCATCGAACCTAGACTGGTGATTCATTTCTTATATGATATTATACATGTTTCAATGCCATTCTCCCAAATCACCCCGCCCTCTCCCTCTTCCACAGAGTCCAAAAGACTGTTCTGTACATCTGCGTCTCTTTTGCTGTCTCTCATACAGGGTTATCGTTACCATCTTTCTAAATTCCATATATATGTGTTAGTATACTGTATTGGTGTTTTTCTATCTGGCTTACTTCACTCTGTATAATAGGCTCCAGTTTCATCCACCTCATTAGAACTGATTCAAATGTATTCTTTTTAATGGCTGAGTAATACTCCATTTGATCATTTTATCAATTTTCAAAGTTATTCAAAATAACAAAAAACTAAAAAAAGAAAAAATAAATAAATAAATAAAAGGAGTGTCTCATCAGATACGTTTTGAAAAACAAATTCTTCTGTACACCTGAAACTAGTAAAATACTGTAAATAATTATACTTTAATTTTAAAAGTTATAAAAGCAACTCATAACCAGTTATACGAAAGCCTTTCCACCAGGAACTTTGGTCATCACTTTTCTTTTACTGAAGTTTTTTCCATATGTATTCACTTAATTACTAATTTATCATGCTACAGAGAGCTACAAAGATGAATGAGACACAGAGCTGCCAGACTCTTAAGGTTCTTGATATCCAGCTGAAGAAAGCAACTCTATCAGCAGATGATGTTGGGGTAAGAGTTCATACTGGGTGCAGCTGGGTCAGAGATGAAAAAGTGAGTTCCCCAAGAGGCAGAGTAAAGAGGTCCAGTCTATATAAATCTGAAGCAGGAGGCAACACAGACTTTTAGATGACTGCTTTTTGTTCACTACATATGCTGATTTATTTTCCTCTACAGTGAAAAAAAAAACCTGCCAAAATGCATCATTTCAGCTTTCTTTCTGGTTTGATAAATTTACTTAACTCATCAAACCATTGTTAATGTGAAAGAAATGTAAGAGATTGTTTACTTGGAGACAGAAAATATTCCTAAAGAGAAGTTCTCTGAAGCAATGCTCATGTGGCTGCATAACCATAGTGAATTCCACACTTGCTTGCTTCTGCCCATAACTTACTGCAAAAAAAAAACAAAAAAATTCTTATCTATTGATCTCCTGGTCTGTAAAAAAGGAAAAGGTGAAAAAAAATTAATGGAGAATAGAGATATAGCAAAGCTTAGGAGTTTATCTTGTCAGCTAGACATTCTCTCCATATTAGTAAAGCATGTTTTGATCCCCAAACTTAGTCTCTGGAGTTAGAAAAACGAGTTCTCCTCCGTAATAGTCACAGTTAGACCGTCCCTTTGGAAAGCTCCAGCACAGGCATAAACATCCCCGTTGGCCTTGACATTCAGAGTCATATAACAAAGATTATTCCAGTGCTGGCACAGAAAGATCTCTGTGGTCAGAGCTTGTATATCATTACAAGATGACAAAAGTTCCTAAGCGGTAGATTTAGAGCCATGGACAGCATATTAAAAAGCAAAGACCTTATTTTGTCTGTATAGTCAAACCTATGGGGTTTTTCCAGTAGTCATCTAGTGCAGATGTGAGACCTGGTCCATAAAGAAGGCTGAGCAACGAAAAATTGGTGCTTTCAAACTGTGATGCTGGAGAAGACACCTGAGAGTCCCTTGGACTACAAAAAGATCAAACTAGTCAATCCTAAAGGAAATCAATTCTGAATATTCATTGGCAGGACTGATGCTGTAGCTGAAACTCCAATACTTTGACCACCTGATGTGAAGAGCCGACTCATTGGCAAAGACCCTGATGCTCAGAAAGATTGAAGGCAAAAGAAGAGGGTGGGAAAGGATGAAATGGTTAGACAGCATCACTGACTTAATGGACATGAATTTGAGCAAACTCTGGGAGAGAGTGAGTGAAGGACAGGAAAGCCTGATGTCCTGTTGCCAGTGGGATTGCAAAGAGTTAGACACAACATAGCAATTGAATAACAACAGATACATGAGCTGTTTCTGAGCAATGACCTGGTTGGAAGTAAATAAGAACAAGTTCATTCTTATGGTCTTCCAACTTTGGGGCAATCCCTTTCCAAAAATGTCACCAAAACCACCAATTCCTGGGCAACCCCTATAAGGGAGCCATGGAGTACAGTACCCACCTACTCACATCTGGCATTTGCGTCTTTTGAACAGCTTCTTTGCTATATGGGGGATAAACTTGAGTATAGGCAACCTAAACTAGGTCTGAGTTATTTCCATATCCATCCTGCAATCCCAACTGTCTTCCTTGATGAGACCTAGCACCTGCTGTCTATTACTTCTTTTTTAACTTTAAAACAAACTTTTAAATATTTGTATTATCAGTCTTTAAGTGTGTGTTTTGTTTGTTTGTTTTTAACTTTATTTTGTATTGGGGTATAGACAGTAAAGAATCCACCTGCAAAGCAGAGTATTGAAGTTCAATCCCTGTGTTGGGAAGATCCCCTGGAGAAGGGCATAGCAACCCACACCAGTATTCTTGCCTGGAGAATCCCATGGACAGAGGAGCCTGGTGGGCTACAGTCCATGGGGTCGAAAAAGTCAGACATGCTGAGTGGTTAAGCACAGCACACATAGCCCATTAACAATTTTGTCAGCTTCAGGTGAAGAACAAAGAGACTCAGTCATACATATATTAATACATGGATCCACTCTCCCCTCAACTCCCCTCCCATCCAGATTGTCCATGGCTTTTCATAGAGTAAAAACGTCAGCTACTCTCAAGCAGAAGATATTTTCTTCAGAGAATTAGATTTTTTTTAATTAAAAACAATTGGCAAAACAAAAAGTCTCAGTAGCAAAAAAAAAAAAAAAAAATCCCAAACCATCTGATTATAAAATAAGCAGAGGACCAAAGTAGATATTTTTCCAGAGAAGATACTCAGATGGCCAACAGGTGCATGAAGAAATAGTTAACATTACTAACCCCAGGGAAATGCAAGTCAAAACCTTTTAGAATGGCTGTCATCAAAAAGACAAGAAGTAACAAGCATTGGCAAGGATATAGAGAAAAGGGAATGTTGTGCCTTCATAGGAATGTAAACTTGTGCAGCCACAATGGAAAACAATATGGAGGTTCCTCAAAAAATTAAAATTAGAACTACTACATGATTCAGCAAGTCCACTTCTGGGCATATATCCAAAGGAAATGAAATCACTATCTCAAAGAGATATCTGCACCCCCATATACACTGTAGCATTATTTACCATAGCCAAAACATGGAGACAATCTTAAGTACCCATGGATGGATGACTGGATAAAGAAAAGGTGATATATTATTTAGCCATAAAAATCCAGGAAATCCTGTCATTTGCTACAACATGGACGGACCTTGATGGCATTATGCTAACTGAGATACTATATGATATCACTTATATGTGGAATCTAAAAAAAATAAACTCTTAGAGAATAGATTGGTTGCTGCCAGAGGCCAGTGTTTGGGGGAGTGGAGGTTGAGGGTGGTCAAAAGACATCCCCAAAGCCAACAGTTCATAGGAAAAGATATGACTAGCTCTGTGATAAAAAATGACTACTTTTCACCACTGTTTTATTTTCTCCTGGTGTTAGCAGAGGAGGGTCTGGAGACTACTCCTCCCATAGGCCTCCATTCTTGTTAAGGAGGCAAAGAAGAATCTGAGGTCTTATCCACTGTAAGAGAATTTATTGAAGATAAGGAAAGAGAGAACAGAGACAACACCTCAAGAGAGAGATGGGCCTGGCCAAGGGAGGCAATGGCCCCGGAGAGCTGGAGTGCAGAGTTTTTAAGGCAAGGTTATTTGCCTAATCCAGGAGGTCATTGACTGACAGTCTTGATTGACAGCTGCAGGTTATGTAACAAGAGGCTCTACTCTGCATGTCCTTCCCATAATTCAGTCTGTTATACTTAGATGCATGCATTCATAGAATATTTATGAACATTTAATGAGTACAATGGCCATCAAAGATTACCTAAGTACATGATAGTGTGAGGTGTATGCATATACCAGAGTAAGGAAAGTCCTGCCAGTCAGTCAGTGGGGGATTTTTTCCAGTTCCCTATTTTGGAGTACTGATGGGGGCATATCTGGGGTGGGGTTGGTAAATAGCTTGGTAGGATTAGGTGGCCATTGAATGTTTAGCCAGTGGGGTCACCTCTCTTTGCTCGTAGCTAACTTCCTGCCTAACACTCCAAACCCAGCAAATCCCAGCTTGCCCCAGTTATGTGCAGTCAGGTAACTAAATTTTGACCAGCTCTTTCTCTCCCCTTATCTGTTGACTGGGTGCAGAATATCTCTAGTGGGGCTCCGGCCTTCAGAACTGGAAGAACCCCAAGAGGGATGGAGCTTGGTTTCCTGAGCTGCTACTTGTAGAAGAGATGTCCAGAAGGGCCATGAGAACAGGAAGATGCATTTGACCTGTGCAGGAGCAAAAGCTAAAATATATAGAGTTGAGTCACTAAATTTGAGTTTGTTTATTATAGTAGTTTGCCTACTGTGACTTTTCTAGGCATACATATGACTGATTTATTCTTGTAAGCATGCTGTATACCTTTACACTGTTTTCCATTTTTCTTTTCCTTGACATTTTGTCAAAATAATACAGTACGTAGTATACTTACTCCAGATACCAATGTGGTCTCCAATCAACATATTTATTTTACATTAATGTTTGATCATTATGAGATTGCTTTCATTAGAAACTGAACAGAGTTCCCCTGGTGGCTCAGATGGTAAAAGAAACTGTTGAACAATGCAGGACACTATTTTCAGGAAGGATTTTCAAATGCTGGCAGCTTGTACAGCCCCCTTGCACAAGCCTACTGTGTCAACAAATAACTATTGATAGGATTTTTACCACTTCTGCTTTTGATTCTA
>SJYT01019870.1:28623-43416 GCA_006410635.1 Cephalophus harveyi | reverse complement strand
AAATATTCCCTTGGTATCTCTAATTTTCTTGAAGAGTCCTTCCCATTCTGTTCTTTTCCTCTATTTCTTTGCATTGATCACTGAGGAAGGCTTTCTTATCTCTCCTTGCTATTCTTTGGAACTCTGCATTCAGATGCTTATATCTTTCCTTTTCTCCTTTTTTTTTTTTTTTTTGCTTCTCTTCTTTTCAAAGCTATTTGTAAGTCCTCCCCAGACAGCCATTTTGCTTTCTTGCATTTCCTTTCCATGGGGATGGTCTTGATCCCTGTGTCCTGTACAATGTGACAAACCTCCATCCAGAGTTCATCAGGCACTCTATCTATCAGATCTAGGCCCTTAAATCTATTTCTCACTTCCACTGTAAAATCATAAGGGATTTGATTTAGGTCATACCTGAATGGTCTAGTGGTTTTCCCTACTTTCTTCAATTTAAGTCTGAATTTGGCAATAAGGAGCTCATGATCTGAGCCACAGTCAGCTCCTGGTCTTGTTTTCTTTCTTGTTTACTATTCTTTTCTTTTTAAAAAATTATGGCATATATTACTTGGTTTGTAGTTAATGCTAAAGGAAATCCCATTTTCTTATTTTTCACATAGCATATAGGATTATTCATTTGATTATTAAAAATAAAAACAAAAACACTCAAAACAGAAGGCTAAATCTCTGGACTGTTTCAGGACTGCCAACACTGCTGCTGCTGCTGCTAATTCACGTCAGTCGTGTCTGATTCTGTGTGACCCCATAGACAGCAGCCAGCCTGGCTCCTCTGTCCCTAGGATTCTCCAGGCAAGAATACTGGAGTGGGTTGCCATTTCCTTTTCCTACCAGTTTTCTACATCTGTCTATTAACCCGTATAGTTTCCTCCATAATATGACAACAGGGATATTTTAAGAACTCATGATGTGATTGAGTGATTTTGAACCAGATCAATTTCAACTCATATATAATGACACCCATTAGAAAGACTTGTAAATTCTGAGGCTTCTATCCCTAAAACTCTCTGATGCTTTTCATGATGAGTGTGAATGCTCTATAGTTAATTCAACCATTGTGTTTCCCTGACCTTTCACTATATTGGACTGGAGGAAGGGCTGAGATAGAAACAGTGCAAGTATTTGAAATGGATGATATGGAATTTCAACATATCTGAGAAAAACTTAGGTGTCCTTAGATCCCAGTCTCTGTTTTTACCCGATCCTGTGCTAGCACTCTTACTTTCTAATTCAAGATTTGTAGGCTTCCCAGGTGCTCAGTCACTCAGTTGTGACCCCCATGAACTATAGCCACTAGGCTCCTCTGTCCATGGAATTCTCCAAGCAAGAATACTGGAGTGGGTGCCATTTCCTTCTCCACTTCCAAGATGGCACAGTGGTAAAAAAGAATCTGCCTGCCAATTCAGGCGATGCAAGAGATGGGGGTTCGATCCCTGTGTCAGGAAGATCCCCTGGAGTAGGAAATGGCAACCCACTGCAGTATTGTTGCTGAGATAACTCCATGGGCAGAGGAACTTGGAGGGCTACAGTCCATGGAATCACAAAGAATTGGACACACATGTGCACCCACACCATAATACTGAGGACACACAAAGAGAAGTTATATCCTCCTCTATCGTCAGTCACTGATATGTCAGAGTTAATGGAACTATTCTTTGATAAGGGCCTTGGGATGATGGTGGAAAGCATGAAGACTCTTGGCATCTCAAGTGGCTAGAGTTTGCTTGCAATTAGAAGAGAGGGAAAGGAAGGCAGAGGGGAAATTAAGGATGAGAGCTGGACAGCCAGTCCTATAGACATTACAGTCTTGCTAAAATTAGCCTTAGGGATTGATCCAAACTGTATCCTAGAGCTTCTCTGAGGACTGAAAGGATGTAAATATGTGAAGTTGTCCAAACTCAGATGTCTACCCTTTTCAATATTAAGAAGATGAGATCATAGGGTACCAGTGATTATTATGTGAAGAAAGCTGAGCACCGAAGAATTGATGCTTTTGAACTGTGGTGTTGGAGAAGACTCTTGAGAGTCCCTTGGACTGCAAGGAGATCCAACCAGTCCATTCTGAAGGAGATCAACCGTGGGATTTCTTTGGAAGGAATGATGCTCAAACTGAAACTCCAGTACTTTGGCCACCTCATGCAAAGAGTTGACTCATTGGAAAACACTTTGATGCTGGGAGGGATTGGGGGCAGGAGGAGAAGGGGATGACCGAGGATGAGACGGCTGGATGGCATCACGGACTCGATGGATGTGAGTCTGAGTGAACTCCGAGAGATGGTAATGAACAGGGAGGCCTGGCATGCTGCGATTCATGGGGTCACAAAGAGTCAGACACGACTGAGTGACTGAACTGAACTGAACTGAAACTTCATTTATTTCATTCATGAAGACCCACTGATTACCCAAGATTCTAGTCCCTGTCTATCATATAAATCTAGCCAGGATAACCATTTTCTGTCTGTATCTTTGTTTTAATAGCTGCTATCTTTTCTCCACTTTACAGTGTAAAAGTGTGTAAATTTAGCCTAAAACACTGGACATTTTAAGGTAAGTTTATGTTCTTTACATTCTTTATATTATCTGTCAGTTCAGTTCAGTTTAGTCGCCCAGTCATGTCTGACTCTGTGATCCTGTGGACTGTGGTATGCCAGGCTTCCCTATCCTTCACTATAGCCCTGAGTTTGCTCAAGCTCATGTCCACTGAGTTGACAATGCCATGCAACCATCTCATCCTCTATCACCCCTTCTCCTTTTGCCCTCAATCTTTCCCAGCATCAGGGTCTTTTCCAGTGAATCAGTTCCTCGCATCAGGTGGCCAAAGTATTGGAGTTTCAGCTTCAGCATCAGTCCTTCCAGTGACTATTCAGGACTAATTTCCTTTAGGATTGACTGGTTTGATATCCTTGCAATCCAAGGCACTCTCAAGAGTCTTCTCCAACACTACAATTCAAAAGCATCAATTCTTCAGCACTCAGCTTTCTTTATAGTCCAACTCTCACAACCATACATTACTGGAAAAAGCATAGCTTTGATTAGATGAAACTTTCTTGCCAAAGTAATGTCTCTGCTTTTGAATATGCTATCTAGGTTGGTCATAGCTTTTCTTCCAAGGAGCAAGCGTCTTTTAATTTCATGGCTGCAGTCACCATCTGCAGTGATTTTGGAACCCCAAAAATAACACTGTTCCCATTGTTTCCCCATCTATTTGCCATGAAGTGATGGGACCAGATACCGTGATCTTAGTTTTCTGAATGTTGAGTTTTAAGTCAGCTTTTCTCTCTCCTGTTTCACTTTCATCAAGAGGCTCTTTAGTTCTTCTTTGCTTTCTGCCATAAGGGTGGTGTCATCTGTGTATCTGAGATTATTGATATTTCTCCCAGCAATCTTGATTGGGCTTCCCTGGTGGCTCAGAGGTTAAAGCATCTGCCTGGAATGCAGGAGACCTGGGTTCAATCCCTGGGTCAGGAAGATCCCCTGGAGAAGGAAATGGCAACCCACTCCAGTACTCTTGCCTGGAGAAAACCATGGAGGGAAGAGCCTGGTAGGCTACAGTCCATGGGGTCACAAAGAGTTGGACATGACTGAGTGACTTTCCTTTCACTTTCTAATCTTGATTCCAGCTTGTGATTCATCCAGGCTGGCATTTTGTATGATGTACTCTGCATATAAGTTAAATAAGCAGGGTGACAAATATATTGCTATAATATTATCTATAAAGATTTATGAATATTCCTTTTAATGTTTTATATAGTATTTCATACTTAAAATGTGGTATGCCCATCTATACCTTCCCACCTTAAGAAATAAAACATTATTAATACAGACACCATGGACCCCTTCCAACAAGTTAATTCTTTAGATGGAGATACCACACTTAGCAAGCTTAGGCTCAAGGAGAGAGAATGATTTATGGAAGAAAACACTGTATGTATGCATATGATAGAAAACATAAACATAAGCATAATTTTTACTAAATAAAATGTTTAGAAGTTCCAAACTAATAAAAGAATAACAGTGCTGGAAATCCCATGTGTTCAACTTCTGTGATTCCATTCCATGTGGTTCAACTCCTATCACACAGAGAATCAGACATGACTGGGCAACTAAACAACAACAGCAAGAACTCCTATGCAGGTAGCTTTTAGAAGACTACATAAGTATTGTGCAACAGACATAAGGAAAGGAATCAAGTCTCATTCATTCAACAAAAATACTATGTGAAACCTGGCTTTTAGCTCATTTTAAGTTAAATTTGGAGAAGACAATGGCACCCCACTCCAGTACTCTTGCCTGGAAAATCCCATGGGCGGAGGAGCCTGGTAGGCTGCAGTCCATGGGGTCACTAAGAGTCGGACACGACTGAGCGACTTCACTTTCACTTTTCACTTTCATGCATTGGAGAAGGAAATGGCAACCCACTCCAGTGTTCTTGCCTGGAGAATCCCAGGGATGGGGGAGCCTGGTGGGTTGCCATCTATGGGATCGCACAGAGTCAGACACGACTGAAGTGACTTAGCAGCAGCAGCAGCAAGTTAAATATAAGGCATCACAATTCAAAATAAAAAGTTTTATGTTACAAGTGAGGCACGTTCACTGTAAGAAAGAAGGAACACCAATTCTTGATGAAATCAGAGAAAACTTTCTGCAAGAAGCAATACCTGAACTGAATTTCAGAGCACCAGTAAAAGCCAGCAGAGGACAAGCAGAAAAGCGTTTACTTTGACTGGCTGTGAAAGGAGGAAGGTGACTGAAAGATGGGGAAAAGATCAGAATGCAAGGATGGCAAATGACCTTCCTCTCTTTTCTAGTCAGTCATGGCATTCAACTCTATCCTTGTGAGAAGAATCAAGACCAAATCCCAGTTCCTCCACTTATCAGCTGTAGAAACCTGGAGAGTTTATCCCTTGGAAGGTATTGAATAAATGACTGCACAGTGTTCTCATCTGTAAAATGGAAATATAATGACAATACAACTACTTGCCTCTTACAGCTATTAATGATGATGATGATGATGATGTAAGTCGCTCAGTCATGTCCGACTCTTTGCGACCCCATGGACTGTAACCTACTAGGCTTCTCTGTCCATGGGATTCTCCAGACAAGAACACTGGAGTGGGTTGCCATTTCCTTCTCCAGGGGATCTTCCCGACCCAGGGATCGAACCCGGGTCTCCCACATTGGAGGCAGACGCTTTAACCTCTGAGCCACCAGGGAAGCTATTAATAGCTAATTATAAAGTGTTTAAGCAGACTTTCTCGATGGCTCAGCAGGTAAAGAACCCTGCCAAGAGGGAGACACAGTAGACACGGGTTCGACCCCTGAATCAGGAAGATCCCTTGAAGGAGGAAATGGAAACCCACTCGGGTATTCTTGCCTGAAAAATCCCATGGACAGAGGAGACTGGTGGACTACAGTCCATGGGGTCACACAGACTAGGCTATAACTGAGCAACTAAGCAAGCAATCTTTCAAAGTGTTTAAGGAATGTTTGTCATGTAAGAAATGCTAAATAAATGTTAGCTATTATTAACAGTATTCTTCTAAACATGGATAAAATTCTTAAAGGAATACCAGACCACTTTATCTGTCTCCTGAGAAACCTATATGCAGGTCAAGAAGCAACAGTTAGAACCAGACACGGAACAGTGAACTGGTTCAAAATTGGAAAAGGAGTACTTCAAGACTGTATGTTGTCACCCTTTTTATTTAACTTGTATGCAGAGTACATCATGAAAAATGCTGGGCTGGATGAATCACAAGCTGGAATCAAGACTGCTGGGAGAAATATCAACCTCAGATATTCAGGTGACACCACACTTATGGCAAAAACTGAAGAACTCAAGAGCCTCTTGATGTGGGTGAAAGAGGAGAGTAAAAAAGCTGTCTTAAAACTCAACATTCAAAAAATTAAGATCATGGCATCTGGTTCCATCACTTCATGGCAAATAGATAGGGAAAAAGTGGAAATAGTGGCAGATATTATTTTCTTGGGCTTCAAAATCTTGTGATTAACAGGTGATTGCTAATTGGAAAAAAAACTATGCCATATCTAGACAGTGTATTAAAAAGCAGAAACATCACTTTGCCGACAAAGGTCCTTATAGCCAAAGCTGTGGTTTTTCCAGTAGTCATGTGCGGTTGAGAGTTGGATCATAAAGAAGTCTGAACACTGAAGAATTGATGCTTTTGAATTGTAGTGCTAGAGAAGACTCCTGAGAGTCCCTTGGACAGCAAGGAGATCAAACCAGTCTTGGAAGGACTGATGTTGAAGCTCCAATACTTTGGCCATCTGATACAAAGTGCCAACTCATTGGAAAAGACCCTGATGCTGGGAAAGATTGAGAACAAGAGGAGAATGGAATGATGACAGAATGAGATGATTGGACAGCATCATCAGTGGACATAAGTTTGAGCAAACTCTTGGAGACACTGAAGGACAGGGAAGCCTGGTATGCTGCAGTCCATTGGGTCACAGAGTCAGACAGAACTGAGCGGCTTTACAACAAAAACAACGATACTTCAACCAATCAGAATTGGCACCTGGGGGAACCTTTCAGCCCTCTCTGATACCTGACACAACTCTGATTTCGAGCTCTGCATCCTAGCGCCCTATACTCACCTATACTGATTCTTATCTACATTTAAGCAAGTTTTCTTTGATTTAAAAGACCCTCTCAGTCCCCAACACCAAGTCACACACACAAAAAACTAGCTGCTGACACACATAAAATATTTTCTTGATGATTTAGAGATTGTTTTCACTGATTTTTTTCTTTGTAACTTTAAATAAAACACATCATACTCTAAGTAGTTTGGACTTTTGTCCCTCTGGTGGATTACTTCTCACTCACACTCAAGTATATGACATTTTTATGACTTTATCTCCCAGATTGCTGAGCTGTATGTCTACCACCTTTCCATTCCTAGGCAGAAGAGCTTAGCATCCTTCATGAAGATGTAATATTGGCGCATGTGGTTTCCACCAAATGATTCTTAAAAATTCTCAAGACTAAATCCCGAGCCAGGGATGCTCTTCATGCATGCATTCATTCCCACTTAGAAACACCTCTGGGGTTCTCAACAACTGGATGCTAAGGACATAGCACCAAGCAAACAGGCATGGTTTCCACCAAAGAAAAGCTTGCTATCCTCTGCCCATCTTTCAAGCCCTACCCTCTAGGCTGAGAAAATTTGTTAGCCCTAGAATGGAGACTGTTGGTGCCCGCAAGATGCCCCTGGATTCCTTTCACTAGCTCTGTGTTCCCACCCCCATCCCCAGGCTCCACTCCCTCTGTAATAATCTTCAGAGGATTACTTTGAAACTGGAGCCACCTCACTTATATAAAACCCAAAATGCCTGAGAGTGACACCACCCTGTTGGGCATCCCATAGTCAATGACTAACAACTCCTTTGCTTTAAAATGTGACAAACTCTGCAGTGTAATTTACAGTACAGAATTCCCCATAGATCGGGCTGAGTCTGTTGCTTGAAATCCCACCCTTGCTTGGGTCTTATTAGTTTTTTCTTATGGATATTTCCTTTATAAATCACTAACACCTGAGTGCCTGGTTCAGGCTCTGCTTCTGGAAGGACTCAACCTATAGCCACCTGTCTGCTTATTGTTAAGCTATAGCATTTATCACACTGTTTTACTTAGTGTGAGTCAAGTGATATAATCTATGTTGCCAGTTGCAAGAGGATGGAAATCATGATTCATTCATCTTTGAAACCCCTGGGTCATGACACACGGTTGGAGCTCAGTAAATTTCTGGTGAACTAACTCAAGTTGAAATGCCTCTGGCATGTCTCACCACCCCATCTCCACCCTTTGCCAGCCACTTCTCTGATCTTATCCCTACCTTTCTGTCTCTTGATAACTCATCTCCAGCCATACTGGCCTTCTTAATTGTTCCTCTAATATATGAAATCCACTCTTGTCTCTGATTGGAATACTTGGCCACCACCCCCTACCCCTCACCCTCACCTTGCCTCTACAGGGCCCTCCTCCCTCACTAAATTCAGGTATCTGCTCAAGGGACTTCTTGTCAGAGAGACCTTCCCTGGTCAGATGATCCAAAGCACCCACTCCCTACCACAACTGTGATTCTCTAATGCCAACTTTCTCTACTTTTCCATGAAGATATTAAGGCCCATAGAAAATGAATTCAGTGACTGTTTTCTCCCATCTCCCAAGGATGGTACCAGGTGGTATCATTCTAGTTGCATAGGGGAGAAGTTAATTCATCATATTTAAAGACTACCTTTGGGCACCAGAGCTTAATTCTCTGGTGGAAGTGGTAGAAAAGGGCTGTTCTAAACTAGCGACAACCCCCCCCCATATATATTCTTTTTAGCTCTTATCAACATCTGACAGATTATTTCTTTGTCTCCCTACCTTATCCCTCACTAGAATATAAGGACATGGATTTTGATTCAGTCTCTGCTTATCAAAAGTACCTAGAACTGGTATATAACAGACACTCAAAAAGCATTATTTAAATAAACTTCACAGGATGTGTGCATGCCTGTGTGCTATCACTTGGGTCGTATCCAATTCTTTGCAAACCTATGGACTGTAGCCCACCAGGCTCCTCTGTCCAAAGGATTCTCCAGGCAAGACTACTGAAGTGAGTTGCCATGCCCTATTCCAGGGAATCTTCCCCATCCAGAGACTGAACCTGCATCTCCTGTGGCTACTGCATTGCAGGCAGATTCCTTACTGCTGAGCCACCAGGAAAGCTCAGTTTCACAGGATAGATTTGTGTTATAACTTTTCGTATGAAAACTTTCCATAGTAAAAGGATTTCATGTTGAAACTTCCCCATGTTGAAAAAAATGTATTTTATAGATTACTCAAGTGAAATGATGAGAATATACAGAAGAACTGTACAAGGAAGGTCTTAATGACTCAGAAAACCATGATGGTGTGATCACTTACCTAGAGCCAGACATCCTGGGCTGTGAAGCCAAGTGAACCATAAGAAGCATTACTACAAACAAAGCTAGTGGAGGTGATGGAATTTCAGCTGAGCTATTTCAAATCCTAAAAGATGATGTTGTGAAAATACTGCACATAGTGTGCCAGCAAATTTGGAAAACTTGGAAAGCAAATTTGGAAAACAGTGGCCACAGGACTGGAAAAGGTCAGTTTTCATTCCAGTCCCAAAGAAGGGCAATGCCAAAGAATGCTCAAACTACTACACAATTGCACTTATTTCACATGCTAGCAAACTAATGCTCAAAATCCTTCAAGCTAGGCTTCAACAGTACATGAACTAAGGACATCCAGATGTACAAGCTGAATTTAGAAAAGGCAGAGGAACCAGAGATCAAATTGCCAATATCCATTGGATCATAGGAAAAGCAAGGAAATTCCAGAAAAACATCTACTTCTGTTTTATTGACTGCGCTAAAGCCCTTGACTGTGTGAATCACAACAAACTGGAAAATTCTTTGAGAGATGGGAATACCTGATCATGTTACCTGCCTCCTAAGAAACCTGTATGCAGCTCAAGAGGCAACAGTTAGAACCACACATGGAACAACAAAGCAGTTCCAAATTGGGAAAGGAGTACTTCAAGGCTGTATATTGCTTATTTAAACTTATTTAACTTATATGCAGAGTAAATCACGCAAAATCCTGAACTTGATGAATCATGAGCTAAAATCAAGATTGCCGGGACAAATATCAATAACCTCAGATATGCAGCTGATAAGAAGAGGTGGCAAGAATACACGGAAGAACTGTACAAAAAAGATCTTCATGACCCAGATAATCATGATGGTGTGATCAGTAATCTAGAGCCAGACATCTTGGAATGTGAAGTCAAGTGGGCCTTAGAAAGCATCACTAAGAACAAAGCTAGTGGAGGTGATGGAATTCCAGTTGAGCTATTTCAAATCCTGAAAGATGATGCTGTGAAAGTGCCACACGCACTATGCCAGCAAATTTGGAAAACTCAGCAGTGGCCACAGGACTGGGAAAGGTCAGTTTTCATTCCAATCCCAAAGAAAGGCAATGCCAAAGAATGCTCCAACTACTGCACAATTGCACTCATCTCACATGCTAGTAAAGTAATGCTCAAAATTCTCCAAGCCAGGCTTCAGCAATATGTAAACCGTGAACCCCCTGATGTTCAAGCTGGCTTTAGAAAAGGCAGAGGAACCAGAGATCAAATTGCCAACATCCGCTGGATCATGGAAAAAGCAAGAGAGTTCCAGAAATCTGGGAGGGATTGGGGGCAGGAGGAGAAGGGGACGACCGAGGATGAGATGGCTGGATGGCATCTCTGACTTGATGGACGTGAGTCTGAGTGAACTCCGGGAGATGGTGATGGACAGGGAGGCCTGGCGTGCTGCAATTCATGGGGTCACAAAGAGTCGGACATGATTGAGCGACTGAACTGAACTGAACCGAACCAACCTCATTACAGAAATCAAAGAGGAACAAAAGAGCCTCTTGATGACAGTGAAACAGGAGAGTGAAAAAGCTGGCTTAAAACTCAACATTCAAAAACAGATATAAAGAGCAGAGTTTTGAACTCTGTGGGAGAAGGCTAGGGTGGGATGATTTGAGAGAATAGTACTAAAACATGTATATTACCATATGTAAAATAGATCACCCGTCCAAGTTCGATGCACCAGTCCAAGCCAGTGCACTTGGACAACCCGGAGGGATGGGATGGGGAAAAGGTGGGAGGGAGGTTTGGGTTGGGGGACACATGTACACCCTTGGCTGATTTATGTCAATGTATGTCAAAAAATACCACAATATTGTAAAGTAATTAGCCTCCAATTAAAATTAATTAATTAATTAAAAAAAACTTGGATTGTTGCATCTGGCTCCATCACTTCATGGTAAATGGAAACGGTGAGAAACTTTATTTTATTGGGCTCCAAAATCACTGCAGATGGTGACTGCAGCCATAAAATTAAAAGATGCTTGCTCCTTGGAAGAAAAGCTATGACAAACCTAGACAGCATATTAAAAAGCAGAGACATTACTCTGCCAAAAAATGTCCTTAGAGTCAAACCTATGGTTTTTTCAGTACAGATGTGAGAGTTGGACTACAAAGAAGGCTGAGCACTGAAGAATTAATGCTTTTGAATTGTGGTGGTCTTGAGAGTCCCTTGGACAGCAAGAAGATCAAACCAGTCAATCCTAAAGGAAATCAATCCTGAATATTCATTGGAGGGACTGATGCTGAAGCTGAAGCTCCAATACTTTCGCCATCTGATGTGAAGTGCCAACTCATTGGAAAAGACTCTGATGCTGGAAAAGATTGACATGAGGAGAGTAGCACAACAGAGGATGAGATGGTTGGATAGCATCATCGATCAATGGACTTGAGTTTGAGCAAACTCTGGGAGACAGTGAGGGCCAGGGAAGCCTGGAGTGTGCTGCAGCCCACAGGATCACAGAGTTGGACATGACTAAGTCGACTGAAGAACAGCAACAGGTGCAATGTTGAGACAACGTTAAATGAGGAAGCTGAAGAATTTATCTAGATAATAATAATGGGAGGCTTTAATCATCCAAACACAAAATAGTGAAAGTCGCTCAGTCGTATCCGATTCTTTGCAACCCCATGGAATTCTCCAGTCCATGGGAATTCTCCAGGCCAGAATACTAGAGTGGGTAGCTGGTTCCTTCTCCAGGGAATCTTCCCAACCCAGGCATTGAACGCAGGTCTCCCACATCACAAGTGGGTTCTTTACCAGCTGAGCCACTAGGGAAGCCCAAGAATGCTGGAGTGGATAGCCTATCCCTTCTTCAGTGGATCTTCCCAACCCAGGAATCAAACCAGGGTCTCCTGAATTGCAGACAGATTCTTTACCAGCTGAGTTATCAAAACACAAAGTAACCAACTGCTCAATCAGGATGGGAGATGGGGGTTGGGGTAGAAGGCTGGATGTTAATAAATTGAAGACCGCTTTCTAAATGTCACATGGAAGGAAAATGGAGAGAACTTTCATCCTAAACAGGATCAGAAATGGACCCTAGAGATTGCTGTGGGTAAGACTCTTGGCAAAAATTAATAACATAATTAAATTTCACATCCTCATGGGACAGGTGAAAACCAAGAATCCCTTTCCATATACTCTAGATTTTTTTAAAGGGAAATGTGATAAATGCAGGCCCCATTTAGGAAACAATTGAAGGACTTTAAAAAGTCAATAACCCACAAGAAAGACTATATACTCTTTTGTTGCTGTTTGCTTTCCATGAAAAGCATTTAACCAAGGAACCAAAATAAGAATTAGAGGTAGGAGCTAAAAAGAGAACTTCTAGATCCATATAAATTATCAGAGATAAAATAGGGCACTTCCCCTAAATTGGTAAGGGTGTTAATGTAAAGTAAATAAAGAAACCAATCAATTATAAATGAGAATAATAACTACAACAAAGACACTTTGAAGAGCACCTTACAAATGTCTCTGAAACCAATAAAAGGAGGTTATTTTAACATGTCAAGGGAGGAAGTCACTCAAGAATAAGTGGAATCCTTTGATCTTGGTGAGATAAAGGATTTGTTCAAGTATGGAAAGGAGTATATTTCACAGGCTGAATTATTTGCAAAAAGACTCTGATGCTGGGAAGGATTGGGGGCAGGAGGAGAAGGGGACGACAGAGGATGAGATGGCTGAATGGCATCACTGACTCAGTGGATGTGGTTTTGAGTGAACTCCGGGAGATGGTGATGGACAGGGAGGCCTGGCGTGCTGCGATTCATGGGGTCACAAAGAGCCGGACACGACTGAGCGACTGAACTGAACTGAACTGAAAGATACTCAAAGAGTAATATAGTGACTTCCTTTACTAGACTATCCACAAAAACGGGCAAGTTAGAGTTATTTAACTGTCACAGTGACCATGTAAACAGAACACTTCACGAAGTTGAACAGAATCAATGTGGACAAACCATAAGGACTGAGAGAGAATCTGCTCACTGAAAGGGCTGACTTGTATAACTGAAGGAGTGGAATGTTTAACTGTTACCCATTCTTACAAAAAGACTCAGAAGAGACCTGAGAAAAGATAATCCCAAACAAAGTTTACTTTGGCTTAAATATTCAAAGACTTTGAACCTCAATTATAGTCTCCTGACTTTGCCTGACTTAAAATAACTTAATGAAATGGCTATTTGATTAAATCTGATAAGAATTATATGTAACCCTGTTCTTTCTGTTGTTTCTTATCTCTTTTGACATCAACTGTGCTGTGCTGTGCTTAGTCGCTCAGTCGTGTCTGACTCTTTGCAACCCCATGAATTGTAACCCACCAGGCTCCTCTGTCCGTGGGGATTCTCCAGGCAAGAATACTGGAGTGGGTTGCCATGGCCTCCTCCGGGGATCTTCCCAACCCAGGGATCAAACCCAGGTCTCCCACATTGCAGGCATTGACATTAACTACCACTTGTGACTTTCTTGGCCAATTACACTTGAAGTTACAACTTTAAAACAAACTGAAAGCCTGGCACATAATAAACATTCAGTAAGTGTTACCTGCTTTAAAATGAAATTTTTTTCAGTAGATAAAAATATAAACACATAAAAATGAAATAAAATAAGTTACAGACTGCTTGTTTCTCCCTCTCCCCCGCCTTTGTTTTTTTTTTTTTTAATACTGAGATTTCCCTGGAATTCCATCAGCCATCTCCTACTCCATCAGCAACAGTCCTCTGACAAAAGTTACTACTAATAAGGGGTCCCCTAATGTGACCCTCATATATTCCTATAGCTATTTTTGCTTGAGAGCTGGTATGGCTCAAACTTCTCCTGAGATCTCAGAATAGCAACCCATTAGGAAGAATATTCAGGTCTTCTGTTTTCAAAGACTTTTTTTTTTTTTAAACAGATTCATTTCCTCTTGGCTAGATCCCTCCCTGCAGTTTGACGATTACCTTCCTAAGGTTAGAAATCATTTCAAAGAGGACTCTGAACCCAGTCCTGTGCTTCTCCCAAGGATTTTGATATCCATAGTTCTAAATCTCTCTTCTCTGTTACATGTCATTTTAACACACATTTTCTATTAAAACCTCAAGCTGGGTCATCGGATTAATGCTTTCCACCTAAGAGAGATCATTTGAAATGAGCTGCAGAAAAGTGCTTTACTAATCTCCTTCAGTTTGCTCCTACACTGTGCCTCTGCTCTAGGTAATGGCCATTACCAAGACTCCCCTCTCCCATCTAAGTTCCGAGCCTCCTCTCTGGGCCCCCACAGCTACTTGGCACATCCCCTAACATGGCTTCTGTCACAATGTATCAAACTTGGCCATGCAGTATCTCATGATCCCTACTAGACTAAGTTCTGTGAGGGCAACTTAGAATTTCTATCTTGTCCTTCACTGGACAAGACAATTCCCCTTAGAACAATGTCTGGAATAGAGTAAGTACTCAACAATCATTTATGAAGTGAATGGAAGCTCTCATCCTTAGAATTTTCCCCCTACTTCTGTGAGCATCTCTGATGATTTTACTCTGAACTGGGCAATTGCCATTACCTATTAGCAGGGTTTATTATGACCGTTCACTTATGTTTCATTTCCTTTCCAGGTTTTGTGTTCTGCTAAAAAGAGTGTCCATCTAGTCAAGGCTATGGTTTTTCCTGTGGTCATGTATGGATGTGAGAGTTGGACTGTGAAGAAGGCTGAGCACCGAAGAATTGATGCTTTTGAACTGTGGTGTTGGAGAAGACTCTTGAGAGTCCCTTGGACTGCAAGGAGATCCAACCAGTCCATTCTGAAGGAGATCAGCCCTGGGATTTCTTTGGAAGGAATGATGCTGAAACTGAAACTC
>SJYT01019870.1:0-25596 GCA_006410635.1 Cephalophus harveyi | reverse complement strand
CAATCTTGATTCCAGCTTGTGTTTCTTCCAGTCCAGCATTTCTCATGATGTACTCTGCATATAAGTTAAATAAGCAGGGTGACAATATACAGCCTTGACGTACTCCTTTTCCTATTTGGAACCAGTCTGTTGTTCCATGTCACCAGTTCTAACTGTTGCTTCCTGACCTGCATACAGATTTCTCAAAAGGCAGGTCAGGTGGTCTGGTATTCCCATCTCTCTCAGAGTTTTTCACAGTTTATTGTGATCCCCACAGTCAAAGGCTTTGGCATAGTCAATAAAGCAGAAATAGATGTTTTCCTGGAACTCTTGCTTTTTCCACGATCCAGCGAATGTTGGCAATTTGATCTCTGATTCCTCTGCCTTTTCTAAAACCAGCTTGAACATCAGGAAGTTCATGGTTCATGTATTGCTGAAGCCTGGCTTGGAAAATTTTGAGCATTACTTTACTAGCATGTGAGATGAGTGCAATTGTGTGGTAGTTTGAGAATTCTTTGGCATTGCCTTTCTTTGGGATTGGAATGAAAACTGACCTTTTCCAGTCCTGTGGTCATTGCTGAGTTTTCCAAACTTGCTGGCAGATTGAGTGCAGCACTTTCACAGCATCATCTTTCAGGATTTGAAATAGCTCAACTGGAATGCCATCACCTCCACTAGCTTTGTTCGTAGTAATGCTTTCTAAGGCCCACTTGACTTCACATTCCAGGATGTCTGGCTCTAGATGAGTGATCACACCATCGTGATTATCTGGGTCGTGATATATGCATAAATGAATCACTTTGCTATTCAGCAGAAATTAAAACAACATTGCAAATAAACTATACTTTGGTTAAAAAGTATTCTCTGAAACTTCTGTACATGTAGAGGCTTATTGTTTTGAATCACTTTTGAATCAGTAACTGGTATGTGTGATTTTCTACAGACACCATGCCACCAAGAGCATGGGTGAGGCAGCATTTCTTAAAAGTATTCCATTTTTAGCTCAACAACTTTTCCCAAACCAGTAACACCCATTGTGCATGTTTTAAATGTGGAGCTTTATGAATCCTCCTGGGAGTTGCTGGAAGGTTTTCAGACAACAGGTTTATACTGTCTCAGATAGCCTCACCCGATTTGCTGTCTGAAGCTCTGCAGTTGTCCAGTCAGGCCCGGATGGGAACAGCCAAGTCATGATATTTTCAGTAGGTTCATTTTTTAATGGACTAATTTCTCATGGATGTGGGCAACTATGTCATGAACACCGCTTGGCAAAGTGTGATTGCTAAAGTGTGACTGTCATGGATTGCACCCTGATTTCAGAGATGTTGAAATGTAAAAATTAAAATGAATAAGATAAAATAAGTGTGTTTTATAATCTATTCAAAGACTCACTTCACCTAAGGGGGAGATTGTGCTAAAACTTAGCCTTAAACATCTTTGAAAACTTGATGGACAGAGGATAGAGAAAAGAGATTTAAAAGCTATAGTCAGTTTTTCCTCCCTGGAGATGATAGCTAGAATTCACCTTCAGGGTAGACTTCTCTTATTTTGGAAAATCAACAGAATGGGTCATTTAGGTGTCAAATCTAAGCAAAGACCTTGTTCTGAATTGGTGATTTTCAACCAGGGTAACTCTGAATTGCTAAACATCTTTGTTTTATAACTCAACAACAAATGTATATTTTGTAATCTGATTCTTAAACATCTTTGAAAACTTGATGGACAGAGGATGGAGAAAAGAGATTTAAAAGCTATAGTCAGTTTTTCCTCCCTGGAGATGATAGCTAGAATTCACCTTCAGGGTAGACTTCTCTTATTTTGGGAAAATCAACAGAATGGGTCATTTAGGTGTCAAATCTAAGCAAAGACCTTGTTCTGAATTGGTGATTTTCCCAACCAGGGTGACTCTGAATTGCTAAACATCTTTGTTTTATAACTCAACAACAAATGTATGTTTTGTAATCTGATGAATTACATCTCTGCACATTGTATTTCCCTTGATAAATGTTTATCGTCAAAGAGTGAATTTAGGCTTTATTGTGCCTATAAAGTATCACTAATTCATTTGGAGATCTGTGTACACCCTTGTTCAGAAGCAAAATCTGGAGACTGTGTGGAGGAGGAGTAGGCAAGTTTGCATGTCCACTAGTGGACAGCCCCGCAAAGGACAGAAATGCCCTTGGTAGGCCTCAATTGGGCCCAGACTGTTCATGTCTGTGGGCTGTGTGTGTGCTAAGTGGCTTCAGTCGTGTCCCACTCTTTGCGACCCCATGGACTGTAGCCCACCAGCTCCCCAGGGTCCATGGGATTCTCCAGGCAAGGATACTACAGTGGGTTGCCATGCCCTGCTCCAGGGGATCTTCCCTACCCAGGGATTGAACCTGAGTCTCTTACACCCTGCATTGGCAGGCAGGTTCTTTACCACTAGCGCCACCTGGGAAGCCCTGTCTGTGGGCTGCTGCTGCTGCTGCTGCTAAGTCGCTTCAGTCGTGTCTGACTCTGTGTGACCCCATAGACAGTAGCCCACCAGGCTCCGCATCACTGGGATTCTCCAGGCAAGAACACTGGAGTGGGTTGCCATTTCCTTTTCCAATGCATGAAAGTGAAAAGTGAAAGGGAAGGCGCTCAGTCGTGTCCTACTCTTCGCGACCTAAGGTCAAATAATCTAGAATGCATTGATACTGTTACTGGTGTGTTTTGATGCATTATCCTACAGGGAACCATGAGACAAGTTCATGATTCTGTTGGTCTGTCATCTTAGGAAAAGCAATCAGTCGCTGGGCCAATGATAGCTGGAGAAGTGGGCTCCAAATCCGGGGAACTCACCTCCTTTCCATGTCTGGAGCTCTGCAGTGGGCTTGAGCTTGGAGTTGTGGATACCTTTGACCTGCTTCTGGGGTCGGCCTGAGCAGGACAGGGGTGGGAGCTACACAGGCAAATTGTTGTGGAGGACTCAGAATGGTCTGAGCCTCGCTGGGTTTGGGGTAAGCTCATCTGGTAGCTCAGGGGTCCCCAACCTTTTTGGCACCAGGAATTGGTTTCGTGGAAGGCCATTTTGCCACGGACGAGGAGGCAGAGGGGATGGTTTCAGGACGATTCAAGTGCATTACATTTATTTTGCACTTTATTTCTACTTTATTAGCTTTCACCTCAGGTTAGATCCCGGAGGTTGGGGACCGGGGAGCCAAATCCAGCAGCGGTGCTACGGTGTCCTTCTCTTCTGTTAGTCCCCGCGCTGCAGGTAAGCTTCTTAAAGGTGCAGCCCGATCTCTGAGGGCTGCAGTGAGTTAAGGGGAGGTCTGTTGCACAGCTGAGATGACATCATACAGAAGGGAGGTGGGCGCTTTGCTCTGAAGTCAAAGAGGTGGGAGCTACCTATTAGGAGTCAAAGGGTTTTCCCTGCAAGCCCATTCACAAGGCTGAAAAGAGAAGCCTGAAGAACAGGAGAGAAGATTTAAAAAATCTTACGTAAAGGAAGCACAAATACTGAAAGAAATGAAAAACACAACCACAATAAGTCTGTGGGTCTAGGTGAGAGTCAAATAGTGCCACACATCCGAGTTGGGTCCTAACATAGCACTCTCTTACAGCCCAGGACAAAATGCACATTTGTCATGACAATTCCAAGTTCTCAAGAAAAGGTTTAAGATCACATGAAATTTCATACCCACCATTGAGAAAAAAATTTATGTAATTTGTTAATGTAAAGAAAATCCTTATGATACAGAAGCTTAGCCCTCAGTTACTTAAAATCTAACCTGAGTGCTGTGGGTGCTGAGAAACTTGGAAAGTCAGAGAGCTGCCTGTTCAATCCATGGCACGGGTACTCCAGGACATTTCACAGACAAACACGGTGTTTTCCCTGAAAGCATTTGGAGACGTTCCCTGTGTGTTTCTAACAATGCTCTAGCAGCTCATATGAATCTAACAAGCATGAATTTATCTGAATCTCTCTTTATCCTATTTATATTTGTAAACTATGCAACATCTTGAGGATAATGAGTTCCATATGTTTACTACCCACTGTATAAAGTAATGCCATCTTTTATTTGTCTTTAAACTACTTTCAGAGAATTTCAATGGATGCCCTGAAACATTCCAGGATTTGAGATGCTCTCACTCGAGAGCCACAGCTAGCACAGACAGGGCTTTAAGTGGGTAAGGAAAACCATGCCCTCTGGGCACTCAAGTGGAGGAATGGGCATTCCCTTTTTGGAGCAAGTGCACAGCCCAGTGAACAGGGCACGGCTTCGGTCCCAGCTGGGTCTCCTCCCGGCTCCCTCCCTCTCACTATGCCCTCACCTGCTGCCCTGCTGGGCGCAGCTGGCACAGAGCTACACAGCACTCCTGGGCTTCATCAAGATTCTACATATTTTGATAATACCCTTTCTCAGTGATCATCTTTCTAAGGTATCTTAGTCTTTCCATTAATTCTTAATTTAGAGCCTATTGACCCTTCTCTGTCTTTCCTGGGATATGGGGTTGTGGCAGTTATAAAACAGGGGTCAGAGGAACAGGGCAGTAAGGATTCTATTTCCAGGATTTCTAATGATTTATAATCATAGGTTATGTTAATTTTCCCACGACTCACTTACTATCTGCTGATGGCCCATGCAGAGAGTTACTAGCTACTTTTCTAACCGTTTCCCAAGCTTGATGAGGTATCATTTCATTTGATCTGAATCAGTTCAGACCTGTGTCACCTGTACATGTCCCCTTTCAGATTTCATTCTCTACTTCCTTTCTGTAAATATGTTTAAATCCTAATTAAGAACTATCACAATATAAGGATAATATAATTGTAAGAAAAATACTGAAGATGATGAGTTCATTCCCCTTCTTTTAAAAAATAAATCTTTATACCTGTTCTCTTTTTTTAGATAAACTCACCGAGCCCAGTGGTGATACCCGGTTGATAATGAAAGAACGAATGACTAGAGTCCTCTTACGGTCAGTTTGTTTTAGCTCCATTTTTTATATGGAAGCAATCTCTGCTGTAAACATTTACAAGCTCCTTCTTCTCCTTGTTCTCAGTGAACACTGGAATCTTAGTGATGTTTGGTTTAGATCTCTTGCCAGATCTCTTCAGCAATTAAGTCTATCCAATAAAATTCAATTCTTCAATTTTCTTTCATCGCAGATCTTTGTCTCCATATTTAAAATACTTCAAGCATTTCTAAAACTAAAATTTCAATAATATCTATAGATCAAATACATATTTTTCTTCTCCCTACCACAGTAGATATTTTCTGGTGGAGAAATATTCTGTACCATCTTCAACTATTAGAGGTTTTTATCTTGAGTATTTTCTCTTCAATGGAGAATTCTGTTATTTTCACATTGTTTAAAGAAATTTTTAATTATTACAAAAAACTTTAAAGCACATAGTTATAGAGTCTTCAGTAAAAAGCATCCCCAAATACCTATCATACTGCTTCAACAATTTTCAATAGCTCTTGAGTTTAATCTAGTATAAAAAAAAAAAAACACCTTGACTTCTGAAGTCACTGTGATGTGTGAAATTCTCAGATTCTTCCTCTTCTTGTGAGGATTTTTATTTTATTCCACAACCTCTTATGGAAGGTTGGGAATGTATTTGTGTGATCATCAGCTCCCAATACGTCCAGGTATATAACCTACAGGATGGCAGGAGCTGTGGACGTAATTCCCAGTCACCAGGTGTTTGAGTGCCTCTTCCCTATTGTTGTTGCTGGTTCTTTCTTTTTGCTAATGGAGACAGTTCTCTGAGGGTTTCTCATATTTCTGCACACCTGTGAGCAAAGCATCGAGTTACCCTTTGTTCCTTTTAAAGGGTTTTGTATAGCAAGCAGCCTTGGAAGTGAAGGCAGTTTCTCTCTCTGGAACAAAGGACAGGCGTACTTCTTGGCATTATAAAGAGATCCTGGGTCCCTGAACTTGGGGTCCTCCTGTAACATGACCTACTGCATGGGCAGAGGTCACCTGATCCTACTCTCATCCCCCTATGGGAACTGGGAACTGATATAAAAATGCTGATGCTCAGGTTGTTGCTAGTGCTGTAATAAACCTCATCTTTGACCAAGGAATCGCAGGCTTTCATCACAACACTATGGCAGGCTAACTTTTTGGTTTACAAGGAGGGCAAATGTGAGACCCTTTAGGGTTCTTGACAGTTTTGGCAATGATGGTGGGATGATGACAAAGACGTGGCTTTCTGAAACAGAAAGCATGAGGACCTCCCAGGCCAATTAACAGGATCTGAGGAAAGTCCAGGGGAATCAGTATTGAACTGCAAATGGTATGGCCACCTGGGAAATAAATGTTCGTTTGCTTGTCTTTTTTTTTTTTTTTTTTTTAACTTTATTGCCTGCTAAACTGAAGGAATTTGGTAGGTACTTGCAGGCTGAATTATCAGGAAGGAGTTTCAGAGACAGTTGCCTGACCAGTGAGTGCCCTGCTTATTGCTAACTCTTCTCTGGGTGAAGGAACTTCCTCACCAACCCAGGGGTCAAATTCTAATCTACCCCACTGTAATAGCCAATAGATGGGAATACAAGACCACCTCATCTGCCTCCTGAGAAATCTGTATGCAGGACAAGAAGCAACAGTTAGAACTGGACGTGGAACAACGGACTGGTTCAAAATTGGAGAAAGAGTACTCAAGGCTGTATATTGTCACCCCACTTATTTAACTTATATGCAGAGTACATCATGAGAAATGTTGGGCTGGATGAAACAGGAATCAAGATTGCTGGGAGAAATATCAACAACCTCAGATATGCAGACGATACCACTCTAAGGGCAGAAAGTGAAGAGGAACTAAAGAGCCTCTTGATGAGGGTGAAAAAGGAGAGTGAAAAAGCTGACTTAAAACTCAGTATTCAAAACACTGGCATCTGGTCCCATCACTTCATGACAAAGAGATGGGAAAAAAGTAGAAAGAGTGGCATATTTTCTTGGGCTCCAAAATCACTGCGGATGGTGACTGTAGCTATGAAATTAAAATATGCTTGCTCCTTGGAAGAAAACCTATAACAAACCTAGACAATATTCAAAAGCAGAGACATTACTTTGCCGATAAAGGTATGAATAGTCAAAGCTATGGTTTTTCCAGTAGTAAAAAGGTAAAGATGTGAGAGTCGGACCATAAAGAAGGCTGAACACCGAAGAATTGCTGCTTTTGAATTATAGTGCTAGAGAAGACTCTTGAGAGTCCGTTCCTTGGCAAGGAGATCAAACAAGTCAATCCTAAAGGAAATCAACCCCGAATATTCATTGGAAGGACTGATGCTGATGCTGAAGCTCCAATATTTTGGCCACCTGATGTGAAGAGCCAACTCAATGGAAAAAGACTCTGATGCTGGGAAAGATTGAGGGCAAGAGGAGAAGGGGGCGGAAGAGGCTGAGATGTTTAGATAACATCACCAATTCAATGGATATGAGTTTGAGCAAATTGGGAGACAGTTAAGGACAGGGAAGCCTGGCATGCTGCAATTCATGGGGTCACACAGTCGGACATGACTTAGTGAATTGAATAAACAACAACACTAAAATTCATCTCGGTTGGCAGAAGGTTCCACTTGCATTTAGACAAGTTACAGGGACCTACATCCACACTGAGCATGAAAGGAAGAAAAACTGCTATCATTAAGGGCAAAAACCAGACAAATACAGAGCTTCGGCTGATTTGCATAGGACTTGAGGATGTGGAGTGTGGAATGCTTATTAAGGAAGAATGAGAAAAACTAGGCTTTCTCACAACTCAAATCCTCCTGCAACCTCTAATGCTAACTTTTGATCCATTTGGAGATGACAGTAAAAGTTCTCAGACTTTTTCTGCAGTGGATTCTGGCTTCTATAAGGGAGCACTAGCCTTCATGGGGAGATTTTTTTCTGACACAGAAAAACTCCATGGGAAACCATAGATGTGGCATTGACAACGAGCCAGTACTCTGGAGTGGGTATCTAATGTTGATGAATGAGGAAATGATGTCATCCTCCCTCTTCAGGCCTCAGCCACACTGGGGACAAACAGTTAGAGATGGAGGTCAATATTTTCCCATCCCTAGGGAAGGTCGAGAGTCCCTTGGACTGCAAGGAGATCCAACCAGTCCATTCTGAAGGAGATCAACCCTGAGATTTCTTTGGAAAGAATGATACTAAAGCTGAAACTCCAGTACTTTGGCCACCTCATGCGAAGAGTTGACTCATTGGAAAAGACTTTGATGCTGGGAGGGATTGGGGTCAGGAGAAGGGGACGACCGAGGATGAGATGGCTGGATGGCATCACTGACTCGATGAACACGAGTCTGAGTGAACTCCGGGAGTTGGTGATGGACAGGGAGGCTTGGCGTGCTGTGATTCATGGGGTCGCAAAGAGTCGGACACGACTGAGCGACTGAACTGAACTGAACTGAAAGAAGGTCGAANACCGAGGATGAGATGGCTGGATGGCATCACTGACTCGATGAACACGAGTCTGAGTGAACTCCGGGAGTTGGTGATGGACAGGGAGGCTTGGCGTGCTGTGATTCATGGGGTCGCAAAGAGTCGGACACGACTGAGCGACTGAACTGAACTGAACTGAAAGAAGGTCGAAGGCCATACACATCTATCTCAGTAAGCTGGGAATCTCGGAGTGAATCAGACTTTTACGGCTCTGTTAAACACAGGAGTCCAAGACACTGTTATACCTGGACATGCGGGAGGAAAATACACGCAGATTCAGCTAATGGGGTTTGGGCAGCATTCACAGAGGGACAGGAGAAGCTGGTCTGACTTTGTGGGCGGGGCACTTTGAGTCAATTCAATGCACAGATGTTGCTGCTTTTACATCTTTATGTCAATAAGAATTGATACTTTTACTTCCTTCTCTCGTAAGTGCCAGAGAGGAGTCTCCACAATTGAGAAGAGCTGCATGTAGAGAATGCTAATAGGACACGAACATTTTTAATGATGCTGAGGGGAATCTGGTATCCCTGGAGAAGCACTAAACACACATGGAGGCCTTGCCATGCAAATGAGACTGATCTTGATCAAGTGCCAGCCTTGTGGTGTCATTAGTCTGTAACATGCCATTAATATGTAAAATGGATTTGGGTGCAGTCACAGCGTCTAGCAAAGTTGATGCTGTGGGGCAACAGCTGATTTTGGTTGCCAGGACATTTTCCAGCATTTAGTGAGTGCCTCTACCCTCCAGTGTCCAAAGTTTTCAATTCATAAGTCAGTAGTCCCCACCCTTTTTGGCACCAGGGATAAGTTTCACTGAAGACGATTTTTCCACTGACGGCAGGGGGTGGGGGTGAGGGGAGGGTTGGCGCGGGGCAGGCCAGGTGGATGGTTTCAGGATGATTCAAGCATCACATTTATTGTTCACTTTATTTCTATTCTTACCACATCAGTTCCACCTCAGATCATTAGATCTTAGAGAGTGGGGACCCCTGTTATACATGATGCCTTGTCAACGGGGAAGTCAGAAGCCTCAGTTCAGCTACTCTTACTGCAGTATTCAGTTCAGTTCAGTGACTCAGTCATGTCTGACTCTTTGCGACCCCGTGAATCACAGCATGCCAGGCCTCCCTGTCCATCACCAACTCCCGGAGTTTACCCAAACTTATGTCTATTGAGTCGGTGATGCCATCCAGCCATCTCATCCTCTGTCGTCCCCTTCTCCTCCTGCCCCCAATCCCTCCCAGCATCAGGGTCCTTTCCAATGAGTCAACTCTTTGCATGAGGTGGCCAAAGTATTGGAGTTTCATCTTCAGCATCAGTCCGTCCAATGAACACCCAGGGCTGATCTTTAGGATGGACTGGTTGGATCTCCTTGCAGTCCAAGGGACTCTCAAGAGCCTTCTCCAGCACCACAGTTCAAAAGCACCAATTTTTTGGTGCTCAGCTTTCTTCACAGTCCATACATGACCACTGGAAAAACCATAGCCTTGACTAGACAGACCTTTGTTGGCAAAGTAATGTCTCTGTTTTTTAATATGCTGTCTAGGTTGGTTATAACTTTCCTTCCAAGGAGTAAGTGTCTTTTAATTTCATGGCTGCAATCACCATCTGCAGTGATTTTGGAGCCCCCCAAAATAAAGTCTGACACTGTTCCCACTGTTTCCCCATCTATTTCCCATGAAGTGATGGGACCAGATGCCATGATCTTAGGTTTCTGAATGTTGAGCTTTAAGTCAACTTTTTCACTCTCCTCTTTCACTTTCATCAAGAGGCTTTTTAGTTCCTCTTCACTTTCTGCCATAAGGGTGGTGTCACCGGCATATCTGAGGTTATTGATATTTCTCCCGGCAATCTTGATTCCAGCTTGTGTTTCTTCCAGCCCAGCATTTCTCATGATGTACTCTGCATATAAGTTAAATAAGCAGGGTGACAATATACAGCCTTGACATACTCCTTTTCCCATTTGGAACCAGTCTGTTGTTCCATGTCCAGTTTTAACTGTTGCTTCCTGACCTGCATATAGATCATATCCCTATTGACAGAAGTGGCAATTTTATTGATAAAGTGGCAATTTATTGGTAAATCCAGACAAAAATTCAGGTTCTGATGACCAATTAAAGTTTTTTGAAATAATGAGGGTAGATTCACAATACTCAGTATCTCTGGCAGAAAAAAAACCCCAAAAAACAAAAAACCTGCTGTCTCTTTGCCCTTCTATCACCAAAAAGGAGGCCCATGTAGGACAGTTTGAGTATTGGAGAGAGTATCAGCTTCACCTGGGGATTCTATATGGTTCTTTACATGCGCTAACTTGCAAATTAGCATCCTTTGGATGAGGCCCAAACCGAGAGACTGCATTGGAAGCTGTATGGAAAGTTATTGAAATAACACACTCTCTAATCTGGGGGCCCAAATCTCTAATGATCCCTCTGAGTTACAAAATTCTGTGACTAATGGTTTTGTTGACTGCAGCCTCTAGCAAAAGGAGGCTGTCTCCACCCAGGGATACTCCAGTGGGGTTTTAGATTCATGACGTCCTTGATGCAACTACCAAAGGTCTTCTTTTTAAAAGTAGCTATTAGCTTGCTACTGTGCTCTTATCAACACTGAATGCCTGACCCATGGAAACCTTGTGACTCTCTGATGTGATATTCCTATTTTGGGTGAGTCAACTCAGATTCAATGACTAACAGAGGGGGACAGTCCCAGTAAGTTTCACTTGTCAAATGAAAACAGCATCTTCAAGAACACAAGCAGCTTGGCCTCCACAACACCTAGATTTTACACATACATGTGGTACCTGTTCCTTTGGGGGAAACTTTATGCCCTATTACTAGCTTGGTGCAAAAGTAACTATAGTTTTACACTGCTGAACTTTGCCATTTGATATGGAATACATTCTTAAATAAATGTGGTTATGTTACATATCATTTTAATGCACATCTCTCCTTTTTTTTTTTTTTTTTTTGCTAATGACATTGTGCTGTGCTTAGTTGCTCAGTCGTGTCCGACTCTTTAAAACCCCATGGACTGCGGCCCTCCAGGCTCCTCTGTCCATGGGGATTCTCCAGGCAAGAATACTGGAGTGAGTTGCCATGCCCTCCTCCAGAGGATCTTTCCAACCCATGGATCGAACTCAAGTGTCCCCACTGCAGGCAGATTCTTCACTGTTTTACGTGATGCTTATTTTATATCTATTTTAGACTGTGGACATGATGTTAGACAAAAAGCACATTCAAGTGATTTTCTTATTTGAGTTCAAAATGGGTTGTAAAACATCAGCAATGCATCTGGCCCAGAAACTGCTAACAAATGTACAGTGCAGTGGTGGTTCAAGAACTTTTGCCAAGGAGACAAGGGCCTTGAAGATGAGGAGGGCAGTGGCTGGCCATCGGAAGTTGACAACTGAGAGCATCATTGAAACTGATCCTCTTGAAACTACACGAGAAATTGCCCAAGAACTC
The DNA here is from genome assembly GCA_006410635.1 of Cephalophus harveyi. Lineage (NCBI taxonomy): Eukaryota > Metazoa > Chordata > Mammalia > Artiodactyla > Bovidae > Cephalophus > Cephalophus harveyi. Next base: position 13,723 of record SJYT01019870.1, on the reverse strand, counting down.
AATGTCGAGCATTCTATGGTCATCAGGCATTTGAAGCAAATTGGAAAGGTGGAAAAGCTCGATGATATGTGGGTGCCTCATGAGCTGATAGAAAATTTTTAAAAATGTCGTTTTGAAGTGTTGTCTTCTATGCAACAACGATGAAACATTTCTCCATTGGATTGTGACATGTGACAAAAAGTAGATTTTATATGACAACTGGCAACAACCAGCTCAGTGGCTGGACCAAGAAGAAGCTCCAAAGCACTTCCCAAAAGCCAAACTTGCACCAAAAAAAGGTCATGGTCACCGTTTAGTGGTCTGCTGCTGGTCTGATCCACTACAGCTTTCTGAATGGTGATGAAACCATTACATCTGAGAAGTATGCTCAGCAGACTGATAACTGCAATGCCTATAGCCAGCATTGGTCAACAGAAAGGCCCAACTCTTCTCCATGACAGTGCCAATTGCATATTGCACAACCAACATGTCAAAAGTTGAATAAATTGGGATATGAAGTTTTGCCTCATCTGCCATATTCGCCTGATGCCAATCGACTACCACTTCTTCAAGTATCTTGACAACTTTTTGCAGTGAAAAGGCTTCCACAACCAGCAGAACACAGAAAATGCTTTCCAAGGGTTCATCGAATCCTGAAGCACAGATGTTTATGTTCCAGGAATAAGCAAACATTTCTCGGTGGCAAAAATGTTTTGATTGTAATGGTTCCAACTTTGATTATGAAAGATGTGTTTGAGTCGACTGTGGCCCTTGAAACTAATCCAGTTGAAGTATTTGGCTCTCTGGACCATCTACAGTCTGACAATGGTGTGCTTTTTATCACAAGCCACTCAACAATGGGCTGACAGTCAAGGTATCTGATGGCCCTTCCATGCTTCCTGCCATCCACAGGCATCTGGTACTGCTGAACTCTGAAATGGGCTCCTAGATAACTGACTCAACAATATTTCCAACTCTATCTCCTTCACCTCCTCCTGGTCCACACACCTTAGGAAGATAACTAGATCACTAAATGTAACTCTCCCCAGAAGGGGATCACTTTCTCTCAGTTGCTTCCAGGGTAACAATTGGGATGAAAGGGGTAGGAAGTTATTAGCACAATATACACTCCTATCTGGGCTTCCCATGCGGTGCAGTGGTAAAGAATTCACCTGCCAATGCAGGAAATGCAAGAGAATGTTTCGATCCCTGGGTCAGGAAGATCCCTTGGAGTTGGGCATGGCAACCCCCACTCCAGTATTCCTGCCTGGAAAATCACGGAGAGAGGAGCCTGGAGGGCTACAGCCCACGGGATCACAGAGTTGGATACAGCTGAGTGTGTGCACAAACACACAGAGTCTTAATTAAAAATTTTAGGACTCTTCCCTGACCATTCCCAGGTTAAGATGCTTTTGCTTTTCTCCTAATGGCAAACCCAGGCTAAAACAGTTGGTTTGCCCACTATTGCTATGAATAAACTGTCCTTTGTCTCTGATTTCTTCTTCTTTTCTCATTTCTTCTACCAGAACAGCTGAAACTATGGCAGGCTAACTTGTCAGCTCGCAGGGCACAGTATCAGACTCTTCAGAGTTCTTGACACTATGCCAACACTGAACAGCAATCATGGCGCAGAGCTCTACAGAAATGAGGTCGACTTCCTAACTTTCTTCCTTGTGTTATCAGACTGAGAGTGATAACTCTGTTACATGCTCTTGTGGACTCAGCGAGATTGTACAAAGGACATTTTGACCAAAAAAAAGAAAATGAGTAGGATCCAGGCACTACTTGTTCCTTTCGTTACCATGCAGGGGAAGAAACCGTGTATTTTCTTTGCCAGTTGCCGTCAGGTTTATTGGGCCCAGGGTGTGATTACCCATGGGAGAGTGTGCCTCTTAAGGACCTTTCCTCAGTGGCCACACGATGCGTACAACAAAGAACCTAATTACAGTAAAGATTGCACGCAGCACAACTCAGGGTGGCCTAATTAAATCTCGTATCATGGCTGACAGCTGTGAATATGCTTAAAGAATTTGTTGTGAAAGCTCCTCTGATGTTTACTATTGTTACTCAGACTTCATGCAGTGAGATTACTGTTCAGGAGGCCCCTGATACTGGAGGGTTAATGCTAGCTCTCACTGTGTGTGTGGATGTGTGTGTGCGCACATGGATTGCCTTTCAGAACCTTTTAGTATATCAAATCAAGGCAGAGGGAGAGAGCTGTTTTCTCATTTACTGAGAAAGGTTTCTGCAGTTCCCTTAAAACACAACTTCAAAAGGCCTTTGTTTATATTACCCGATGTGTAACAATTCTGACACACAGTGCTTCGCGTGTCTTCACACACGTGTGACAGCTGTTAACTCATGGAAACCCTGAGGCTTTCCTCAAGGCTTAGGGGCCTGGGTTGAAGATAACTCAAAGACAGACCTGAGACTGGTCATGGACAACTGTATGATGATAGATTATTGCTGTTGGGGAATCTGCTGATGCTTCACTAAACATTCATTGCTGCTGCTGCTGCTGCTGCTAAGTTGCTTCAGTCATGTCTGACTCTTAGTGACCCCATGGACTGCAGCCTACCAGGCTCCTCTGTCCATGGGATTTTCCAGGCAAGAGTTCTGGAGTGGGGTGCCATTGCCTTCTCTGAAACATTCATTAGGTACCTGCTATCTGCAGGTATTGAATGAGACACGAAGAATACACAGATGTCAAAATGTTTGCCTAAATGTTTGATGTAAAGCTGTCAGTCCATGGGAGGCAACCATGAATAGGTCTGTAAACCAATAATTATTCTACATATAAGATATGTAAGATGTTAAGTGGGGGCTTGCCTGGTGGCTCAGCAGTAAAGAATCCACCTGCCAATGCAGGAGACACAGGTTCGGTCCCTGATCCAGGAAGATCTCACAAGCCAAGGAGTGCCGGGAGCCAGCATGGGGAATCCCGCCTGTGGCAAAGGCCATGAGGAAGGGGGCCTGACAAAACGCAAAGGCGGGATCAGGCCTCAGAAGTGCCCCCTGGATTTTCTTGAGCATCTACCCCCCAAACCAGAGTCTGCCTGCTTTACTGTGTTATGCTTTCCATCTACTCTTCTGACATTAACAGGGGGCTGTCCCCCCACCACCTTTTTCTGGAAAAAGTTAATTTAGAGCTTTTAGATAATAAGTCTCCCGGGCATAGTAGGAGTGCTTTAATCCAAAAACCCCTCTGATGGCTTTCTAGCCTGCCTGCTGGACTCTTACAGCTGCACATGTGATTATTTGCGGCCTCCCGACTGCTAGAGGCACAGGAAGCTTAAACCATCCTAGAAATGTAGGGGCTTCCAAGGAGTCAAAATCATTAGAATAGGACTGATTAAGGGTTTTATTTGTTGAGCCAATACTTGCTGCCAAATTTTCATATCTTTTATTTGTTGATATAGTTGGCATGTAGAAAAAACAGGTAGTAGCCCTGGTATTAGCAACATTAGATCTTTGAGTTAAGTACTTTCTTTGTTATAACCCACTGCACCTTTGTTCTACAGGAATGTAACTTTATTTAGTACCTTGAGGGTGATGCAGATTAAGAAAAAACACTTCAAGGGAAAAAGAGTTTTCTGGTTGATAGACATTTATCTAGGAAAAGAGCCATAAAAATGTTAACAGGCCCCCTGGCCAGAAGATGATGTAAAACCACCTAAGACCTTTTGTATACAGGAAGGTATGCAAAAAGAAAGCCTGGTCTCAATAAGGGTCAGGACTGCTGCCCCTGCATAAGTCTGCATATTCCATTATTTCTTTATGTACAACTTGGGGTATATAAGCTGCTTTTGAAAATAAAGCTGTGGGTCTGGCACCGATGCTTGGCTCCCCCATGTCGTTCTTTTCTCCCTTTTCTGGCTGAATTCCCATCTGGAGCGTGGAGGCTCACTGCGTCTACTTATTTGCCCTGGCTTCTAAGGCCCACGCAAGAGGGAGCCCAAGGCGGGGCACCCTCCGCTATTCAAGCGGGCGCCGGTTGCCTACGTAGACAGTGCAAACTCCTTGTCTTGGAGTTTTATTGGTTCTCTGCTTAAACCAAGTTATTCAGCTTCTTTTTTCCATTAATTTTCCTACTACACTATTCTTTCCTAACCTCTCTTTATATTTCTAAATAAATAAATCTCTCCTTGCTGATGCTGTCTCCCCTTCGAATTCCCTGGATCACCGGGGTCCAACAAAGGAGTAACTAAGCCCCTTCACCACTGCGTTGAGACTGTGCTCTGGAACCTGGGAGCTGGGACTGCTGAAGCCCGCATGCCCTAGAGCTCGTGTTCCACAGCGAGAATAGCCACTGCAATAAGAAGCCCATGCACTGCAACTGTACAGCAGCTCCCACTCGCCACAACCAGCAAAAAGCCTGCGCGGCAATGAAGACCCAGCACAACCCAAAATAAATACATATAAATAGAATTTTAAAAAATTTAAAGATGTCACATGGGAATACAGAGGAGAAAATGATTAATTGTGCCGGGGACTGAAATAGAAAATTGAGAGTAGGAAGTGGTTTTGGGGTCTACTGCCATGTTTGGGACTGGTGCATACAACCTTGCATTCTGTGCACTGTGAGGCTCAGACACTCCAGAGGTACAGCCAGAAGGTAAGCTTTGGAGCCATATAGCTTTGGGTTTGAATTTTAGCTCAGTGATTAACAACAAGTTATCAGTTATATGATAGAGTAAGGAATTTATTAACCTCTGTCAAACCAGGTTTCTTTATTGTTAAAATAGGAATGGCGTTTAATACTCTGACATAAATTGTAGCAATATTTCTTTGAGTGATCTCCCAAGGCAAAACAAATAAAAGCAAAAATAAGCAAGTAGGACCGAATCAAATTTAAAAGCTTTTGCACAACAAAGGAAATTCATAAAAAAATGAAAAAATCGGGGGGATGGGAGAAAATATTTGCAAATGATGCTACCAACAAGAACTTAATATTCCAAATATACAGACAGTGCAAACAGTACAATATTGAAAATACAAACAACCTGATTAAAAAATGGGTAGAAGACCTAAACAGACATTTTTCCAAAGAAGACATACAGATGCCCAACACACGCATGAAGAGATGCTTGACATCACAAATTATTGCAGAAATGCAAGTCAAAGCTACGTTGAGATAGCTCCTCACACCAGTCAGAATGGCCATCACTGAAGAGCCTACAAATAATAACTGCTGGAGAGGGTGTGAAGAAAAGGGAGTCCTCCTACACTGTTGGAGGGAATGTAAACCGGTGCAGCCACTATGGAGAAAAGTACAGAGATTCCTTAAAATACTAAAAACAGAGCTATAACATGATCCAGCAATCCTAGTCCTGGGTATGTATCAAGAAAAACAAAATAATTAAAAAAGAAAAATGCACACCAGTTTTTATAGCGGCACCACTGACAACAGCCAAGACACGGAAATAATCCAAGTGCCATCAACAGATCATTGATTAAGAAGATGTAGCCCATGGACAGCCCTGGTGGGCTGCAGTCCATGGGGCCACTAAGAGTCGGACACGACTGAGCAACTTCACTTTCACTTTTCACTTTCATGCATTGGAGAAGGAAATGGCAACCCACTCCAGTGTTCTTGCCTGGAGAATCTCAGGGACGGCGGAGCCTGGTAGGCTGCCGTCTATGGGGTTGCATAGAGTTGGATAAGACTGAAGTTACTTAGCAGCAGCAGCATATATATATATTAAGATATATATAAAATATATACATACACAATGGAATATTACTCAGCCATAAAAAGAATGAAATATTGCCATCTGCAGCAACATGGATGAACACAGAGAATATTATACTTAGTGAAGCAACTCAGAGAAAGATAAATATCACTTATATTTTGAATCTAAAAAATAATACAAATAAATGCATATATAAAACAGAAACAGACTCAGAGACATAGAAAAAGAGAGGAAAGGAAAAGAGAAAAGGAAAAAAAAGAGAGGGAGGGAGAAGGAAGGAAGGGACAAATTAAAGAGTATGGGATATGATATTGCTTATATGTGGAATCTAAAAAAAAGTACAAATGAACTTATTTACAAAATAGAAACAGTTATATACATAGACAACAAACAAAGGTCATCGGCGGATAAGCAGGGGGTAAACTAGGAGAGTGAAACTGCCATATACATACTGCGCTGTGCTGTGCTGAGTCGCTCAGTTGTGCCCAACCCTTTGTGACCCCCTGGACTGCAGTCTGCCAGGCTCCTCTGTCCATGGGGATTCTCCAGGCAAGAACACTGGAGTGGGCTGACATTTCTTTCTCCAATGCATGAAAGTGAAAAGTGAAAGTGAAGTTGCTCAATCATGTCTGACCCTCAGCGACCCCATGGACTGCAGCCTTCCAGACTCCTCTGTCCATGGGATTTTCCAGGCAAGAGTACTGGAGTGGGGTGCCATTGCCTTCTCCGATATACATACTACAATATATAAAACAGATAACCAATAAGGACATATTGTATAGCATAGGAAGCTCTACTCAATACTCTGTAATGATCTATATCGGAAAAGAATCTGAAAAAGAGTGGATATATATATGTGTGTGTGTGTATACATAAGTTACACATATATATTACATATATATATATAACTGATTCACTTTGCTGTACACCTGAAACTAACACAATATTGTAAATCAACAATATTCCAATAAAAATGAAAATCAGTTTTTTAAGTATGAGATTAACAGATACAAACAACTACACATAAAATAAAATAAATAAGCAACAAAGATTTACTGAAGAGCACAGGGAACTATAATCATTATCTTATAATAATTTTTAATGGAATATAATGTGAAAAATATAACCGAATCATTTTGCTGTACACCTGAAACTATACAGTATTGTGAATTAAATACACTTCAATAATTTACAAAAAAAGAATGATGGTATCACCACATTGAATTATGAGAATCAGAGGAAATAACCAACCTAAAGTGTCCACATGGTAGATGCTCCATAAATGTTAGTGTCCCTTCCCTCCCACCTTTCACTCCAATCCTATACTGAGAAATGTAGAGAAGCCAAATTACCAGCTTACTGGGAGTGATCATTCTTTCAGGGATTCATGGCAGATTTCAGAGTATGTTGGAATTTGAAAGCCAAATAATTTAGTACGTATAGGAAAGGGAGAAATTAACAACATTTTCTGCTGGCTGCTTAACATATATTCTCTTTTTTGATTCTCAAAAAACCCTCTAAGAGAGCTTGTGTTTCTTCTATGTTGAAAAGTATTTCCTTACCTAATGTAATATTAGTATTACTTAACTCACTTTGTGTGCGTGTAAAGCTTCATAATCTTGATATAGGCTTTTTAAAAAAATTAGTAACGTTCCAAATTAAGGTACCCTGTAACCAGATGACAAGAGTTGGCTGCAGCCACCCAGTACAGATGCAGGAAGAAGGGCTTGTGTTGAAACGTGCTCCGCTGATATAGAACTTGGTGTATTTTCCATTTATGTGTCATCTATACATACTTCTTCACTTGGAATAATTAATTCAAAATGTAAGTTTCTTTAAAATAACTGGTAAAGAAAACAAGCCTATTTTTTTTTTCAGTTTCTTTTTTTTAAATCAGTTTATCACAAACAATTTTATACAGAGTTCATGACTGGAATGTTCCTTTATTACTCACCCTGTCTTAGCTGGGTGTCAGAACTCTCCCAAGGCTTGGGGATAGCTGTAGGGCTTTGGAGTAGATGGAGTAGATTAATATCTATATATAGTTTTTCTCATTTGGTTATGCTTTCTTCCTATTCCAAATAAGAGGGCACTGATCAGCCCAAAGACATATGCCAGTCCCTGATTTCTCTGCTGTAAATACTTCTTTAGGCTTCCCCAAATCTCATTTACTGAAGGTATGGGATATAAACGGTTCTAACCAAAACACCCTAGAATACAGAAGAGCTCTAAGAATAAAAAAGTTTCTTTTGCTCATGCGATACAGATTGAAGGCGAGCGCTGAGGCCAGACAGAGGGCTGTCCCATGAGGTCATTCAGGGAGTCTGTCCTTGCAGCTGGTGCTGTACCATGCACTAGGGTGATGTTCTCATGCCCTGGGGTCACGCCCTGCTGAGCCACGTCTGAGTTTCAGCCCAAGGGAAGAGTGAAGAGTTTACCAAGGGCTGTGTCCTTGAGATAATCTAGGCTGAGCATACATTACTTCATTTCCCGATGGACTAAATGGTCAAGGTCCCTCCCAGTAACAAGGAAAACTGGGATATGTAGTTGACAACCCAATAGACATGTGTCTAGCTAGAACTGAGGGAGTTCATACAAAAATAGAGGAGCAAGGATACCGCCAGATGACAGCAATCTCTGCCACACTCTGAGAAAAGTTCAAACAGAAGAGTAGCTATACAATGGGAGAGCACTTTTTTTGTTGTTTCAACCAGGAGGTTGTTGTTATTCAGTTGTTAAATCATGTCTGACTCTTTGTGAACCCATGGACTGCAGCACACCAGGATTCCTTGTCCTTCACCATCTCCCAGAGTTTGCTTAAACTCATGTCCATTGAGCTGTGATGCCATCCAACCATCCCATCCTCTGTCAGCCCCTTCTCCTCCTGCTTTCAATCTTTCCCAGCATCAGGGTCTTTTCCAATGAGTCAGCTCTTTGCATCAGGTGGCCAAAGTACTGCAGCATGAGACCTTTCAATGAATATTCAGAGCTGATCTCCTTTAGGATGGACTGGTTTGAACCCCTGCAGTCCAAGGGACTCCCAAGCATCTTCTCCAGCACCACAGATTGAAAGCATCAATTCTTCAGCACTCAGCCTTCTTTATGGTCCAACTCTCACATCCGTACATGACTACCGGAAAACCCATAGCTTTGACCACACATCCCTTTGTTGGCAAAGTAATGTCTCTGCTTTTGAATATGCTGTCTACGTTTGCCATCGCTTTTCTTTCAAGGAGCAAGAGTCTTTTAATTTCATGGTCATTGTCCACAGTGAATTTGGAACCCAGGAATATCTGTCTGTCATTCTCCCATTTTAAGTTTTTAGTATCTTTCCTCCACTATTATCCTTAGGCAGCAACTTCTAGCTGTGTCCTCAACAGCACCGGGCCACCACTTCTGCCTCCCCCAAATTAACTGTTAACCCAGAAGCCAGTAGGATCTTTCTCAAATGTAAACGAGGCAACATCACTGCTCTAGTTAGAACTTACCATAAACCTCTCGTTGCAACAGAGAATAGCATCTAAATGCTGTTCTGTGGTCTGGAAGGCTGCCCTCCTGGCTTCAGCTTACATCTCTTCCTTCTCGGTACTCTGCCAACTTTTGTTGTTTTCCCCGAACAAACCAAGCTTGCTCGCATCTTGGGTCTTTCCCTTCTGCTGTTCCTTCTGCTCAAGGTCATATCTTCACAAAGCCTCTCCTTCTAATATTTAGCTTCAACCCAAACGTGACCTTTTCAGTCACGTTTGGGTTGAAGGCCATCAGTTGAGGCCTTCCACAAACCCTCAGCTAAAGCAGCCCCACCCCCCTAGTCACTATTTATGATATTACCCCAAATGTTCTTCATAACATATGTCTTGGACACTATGATTTATTATCCATTTACATGGTTATAGCATATAAGCTCCTGGAGACAGAACACTCTCTTCTTTACTACTGGATCCAGAGCTCCTACTGGGCAGCTACGAACACATCGCAGGCACTCTGTGAATATCTGTGAGCTGAGGGGCTTGGGTTTCGTAAAACAGCAAAAGTATCTAACAGCCATTAGCACAGGACCTTGAACATGACAGGTATTCATTACTTATTGAATGAATAGGTACAAACTCCAGTGAATCAGAGAGACAAGGAAGGCCATTTGAAAAAGCTATACATAAACATTTTGTGTTTAATTAGCAATTTTCTGAATATTAAAGAAATCAATAATCTTTGTAAAAAATACAGATGAGTATAAAGAGAAGTCATACATACTACTGAAAGAAAACCATCACCAACATCTTGGTAAACACACATATAGACTTTTTTTCCCTATGTATGCACTGCTGCTGCTGCTGCTAAGTCGCTTCAGTCGTGTCCGACTCTGTGCGACCCCATAGACGACAGCCCACCAGGCTCCGCCGTCCCTGGGACTCTCCAGGCAAGAACACTGGAGTGGGTTGCCATTTCCTTCTCCAGTGCATGAAAATGAGAAGTGAAAGTGAGGTCGCTCAGTCGTGTCCGACTCTTCGCAACCCCATGGACTATAGCCTATTAGGCTTTTCCGTCCATGGGATTTTCCAGGCAAGAGTACTGGAGTGAGATGCCATCGCCTTCTCTGAATGTATGCATACACAAACACAATTTTTAAAAATTCGTATCATACATAACATGCAATTTAAATAGAAAACTTCTCACCAAGAAATCATGTTTATTTTAAAGTATGAAGATGAATATTGAGATACATTAGACTGTGGTGTACTTTACTTACTGATTTCAGATGGTGATTATAGAAAATAGAGAATAAGATTTGCATAGGTGCATATTTCACCAGTCAAACTCATTCCCATGTTAGGGGTTCTCTGCAGAGAAGGGAAAAAAGACTTCTTAAAAAAGCTTGTCAAACCTGAGATGCTGCTTATTCTTATGTAGGTCTAACTTTCCTTCCTTTCTACAGAAAAACATTGATTGCTTGTCTTTGAAGGTTCCTCTGTCCATGGGATTCTCCAGGCAAGAATAATGGAGTGGGTTGCCAGTTAATTCTCCAGGGGATCTTCCCAACACAGGGATCGAACCTGGGTCTCCCACATTGCAGGCAGATTCTTTACTGTCTGAGTCACCAGGGAAGCCCTTCCTAGCAAACGATGATGACAGTGGGAATTCCTGGCAGTGAGAGCTCAGCGCTGCCACTGCCAGGGGCCCAGGTTCAAACCCTGGTTGGGGATCTGAGATCTGGCAAGCCTTGGCAGAGCCAAAAACAAAACAGTAAGTTTTTTTAAAAAAGATTTGTATCACTAGAAGAAAACTATCAAGACCTAATATTTTTATCTTTATCATCAACTTACATTTAATACAAACTCCCACAGTAGAACTGCTATCAAAATGGCAGGAGTGGTGTCTTCCCTGGAGATGAAGAGAAGCAACTAGATTTGGAAATCTGGTGTACAAATGTATATGAATATACGAATGACATTTATAATCCATATCCACCCATCCTCCCATGAACACATGTAGTTGGCATAGACTGGAGCAGCCCTCATTTTCAACAAAAGAATCTGAAATGAAGTATTTGGGTGCAGTCTAAAAAATGACAGAATGACCTCTGTTCGTTTCCAAGGCAAACCATTCAACGTCACAGTAATCCAAGTCCATGCCCCAACCACTAATGCCAAAGAAGCTGAAGTTGAATGGTTCTATGAAGACCTACAAGACATCCTAGAACTAACACCAAAAAACAAGATGTCCTATTCATCATAGAGAACTGGAATGCAAAAGCAGGAAGTCAAGAGATACCTGGAATAACGGCAAGTTGGGCCTTGGCGTACAAAATGAAGCAGGGTAAAGGCTAACAATTCCATGGATGGAGGAGCCTGGTAGGCGACAGTCCATGGGGTTGAAAAGAGTTGGACACAGCTGAGTGACTTCACTTTCACTTTCACTTTCAAAAGCAAACAAAGTTTTGCCATGAGAACTCACTGGTCATAGCAAACACCCTCATCCAACAACACAAGAGACAACTTTACACATGGACATCACCAGATGGTCAACACTGAAACCAGATTGATTATAATCTTTGCAGCTGAAGATGAAGCAGCTCTATACAGTCAGCAAAAAAATAAGACCTGAAGCTGACTGTGGCTCAGATCATTAGCTCCTTATTGCAAAATTCAGGCTCAAACTGAAGAAAGTGGGGAAAACCACTAGACCAATGACCTAAATCAAATGCCTTATGATTATATAGTGGAGATGACAAATAGATTCAAGGGACTAGATCTGGTAGACAGAGTGACTGAAGAACTATGGACAGAGGTTTGCAACATTGTACAGGAGGTGGTGACTAAAACCATCCCCAAGAAAAAGAAATGCAAGAAGGCAAAGTGCTTGTCTGAGGAGGCCTTACAAATAGCTGAGAAAAGAAGAGAAGTGAAAGGCAAAGGAGAAAGGGAAAGATATACCCAGCTGAATGGAGAGTTCCAGAGGACAGCAAGGACACATAAGAAAGCCCTCTTAAGTGAACAGTGCAAAGATGTGAAAGAAAACAACAGAATGGGAAAGACTAGAGATCTCTTTAAGAAAACTGGAGATAGCAAAAATCATTTCATCCAAAGATGGGCACAATAAAGGACAAAAATGGCAAGGACCTAAAAGAAGCAGAAGAGATTAAGAAGAGGTGGCAAGAATATACAAAAGAAAGGTACAAAAAAGCTCTTAATGACCCAGATAACCATGATAGTGTGGTCGCTCACTAAGAGCAAGACATCCTGGAGTGTGAAGTCAAGTGGGCCTTAGGAAGCATTGCTACAAACAAAGCTAGCAGAGGTGATGGAATTCCAGCTGAACTATTTCAAATCCTAAAAGATGATGCTGTGAAAGTGCTGCAAATTTGGAATGCTCAGCAGTGGCCACAGGACTGGAAAGGGTCAGTTTCCATTCCAACCCCAAAGAAAGGCAATGCCAAAGAATGGTCAAACTACTGTCAATTGCTCATTTCACATGCTAGCTCAAGATTATGCGCAAAATCCTTCAAGCCAGCCTTCAGGAGTACGTAAACAGAGAACTTCCACATGTACTAGCTGGATTTAAAGCAGAGAAACCAGAGATCAAATTGCCAACATAACTTCTAGTGGATCATAGAAAAAGAAAGGAAATTAAAAAAAAAAAAAATCTACTTCTGCTTCACTGATTACACTAAAGCCTTAGTCTGTGGGGATCACAAGAAACTGTGGAATATTCTTGAAGAGATGGTAATACCAGGCCACATTATCTGCATCCTGAGAAACCTGTGTGTAGGACAAAAAGCAACAGTTAGAACTGGACATGGAACAACAGACTGGTTCAAAATTGGGAAAGGAGTACATCAAGGCGGTATACTGTCACCCTGCTTATTTGACTTATATGCTGAGTTCAGTTCAGTTCAGTTCAGTTCAGTTGCTCAGTCGTGTCCGACTCTTTGCGACCCCATGAATCGCAGCACACCAGGCCTCCCTGTGCATTACCATCTCTCGGAGTTTTCACATACTGCTGAAGCCTGGCTTGGAGAATTTTGAGCATTACTTTACTAGCGTGTGAGATGAGTGCAATTGTGGGGTACATCATACAAAATGGCTGGATGACTCACAAGCTGGAATCAAGATTGCCAGGAGAAATATCAACAACCTCAGAAATGCAAATGATACCCCCTAATGGCAGAAAGTGAAGAGGAACTAAAGAGCTCCTTGATGAAGGTGAATGAGGAGAGTGAAAAATCTGGTTTAAAACTCAGTATTCAAAAAGTGAAGATCATGGCTTCTGGTCTCATCACTTCATGGCATCAGGTCCCATCACTTCACACCAAATAGATGGGGGAAAAGTGGAAACAGTCTCAGATTTCATTTTCTTAGGCTTCAAAATCACTGTGGACAGTGACTCAGCTATGAAATTAAAAGATGTTTACTCCTTGGAAGAAAAGCTATGACAAACCTAGACAGCATATTCAAAAGCAAAGACATCAATCAGCCGACAAAGGTCTGTCTAGCCAAAGCTACGGTTTTTCCAGTAGTCATGTACGGATGTGTGAGTTGGACCATAAAGGCTGAGTG
>SJYT01019857.1:184467-216949 GCA_006410635.1 Cephalophus harveyi | reverse complement strand
ATGAGGTGGCCAAAGTACTGGAGTTTCAGCTTTAGCATCATTCCTTCCAAAGAAATCCCAGGGTTGATCTCCTTCAGAATGGACTGGTTGGATCTCCTTGCAGTCCAAGGGACTCTCAAGAGTCTTCTCCAACACCACACTTCAAAAGCATCAATTCTTCGGCGATCAGCCTTCTTCACAGTCCAACTCTCACATCCATACATGACCACAGGAAAAACCATAGCCTTGACTAGACGGACCTTAGTCGGCAAAGTAATGTCTCTGCTTTTGAAAATGCTATCTAGGTTGGACATAACTTTTCTTCCAAGGAGTAAGCGTCTTCTAATTTCATGGCTGCAGTCACCATCAGCAGTGCAGTTCATTTACTCATTCAGATGCTAATTGAGCACACAAGGTGTACTAAAAAAACGTTCTCAGGAACAGGGCAGGAAAGACAAGTTAGGCCTCTGCTTGCGGCACGGTTACAAGCTAGAGGAGCTTCACATCCTGCAGGAAGCTTGCCTTTCCCTGCTGTTCGAAGACTCAGTGCTGATCCAAAAGACAGCACTTCCTGCAGGGAACTATAATTACATGTACGCACTTCCTGAGTACAGGACAACGAATTATTCATCTTTGTAACCCCAGTGCCTAAAACAGAGCTCGGTACTCAGAAGGTGCTCCAGAGAGGTTGGTAACTACTGAACCGACACTTCCCCTCCAATTTCAACTAAGACACTCGTAGCCTGGAATATGCAATGTCGTTCTCTTGGTTTGTCCCTCGTGCCAACCAGCTGCTCAGTAACTTCCCATTTACTGACCTGACTGCCTCACAAGACTGTAATTTTTCCCAGAGCAAAGGACCACATATTATTCATACTGTATCCCAACATCGAGCAATAGTAGGCAGACCATAAATAGTTGTTGATCGTATAACAAATAAGTTTAACTATAAATAAAATAAAAGGTGCTGAGATATAAAAATGATATGCAATTATTCATATAATGATAGCTCTGAAGAGTGATATAAGATTATTCTGACATCTGTGATCTGTTGTTGGAGTGATGGTGGTGTTGCCCCTAACTTACAGCAAAACACTACCAGAGAAATACTGAAGTCTATCAAGAGTTGAACCGTTTACAGGTCATGCAGTGAAAATACATCAACTCATCTTTACTTGACCAACTCATTGGATTGATGTAAATCTCCATTTCTTCTCTAAAACTCACTCAAAGTGTACAGCCAGAAGAGTCTTCATTTGCCTGTCTGCTTAGGCTCCCACCAGCTCAGCCGTATGATTTCCAAGACTCAGTTGACTTTGTTCCCACTCACATTTATGTCCATTGTAATTGCTATTATAATTTTCAGTTTAATACTCTAGAAGCTGATAAAATAGGAATACAAAACAAGAGTTGTTACTCTATAGAAATGAACTTGAATGTAGTAGGAAAAGTTTAAGGTAAATCATTAAAAATATTTTCAGTTTAGGGCTGAGCTAGTAAACACTAAAAGTTTGAGGGGAGAAAAATCTACTAAGATTCTACACTCAAAACTGGAAAATATGCCTAATACTTTATGGAAAAAGTTTGTGCAAAAAAAAAAAAAAAAAAGGCAACACAGAACTTGAATCAGTCAACCTATGCTGAAAGAAAACCTTAGTTTTGAGGCCTAAACCAATATTAGACAAATGAATCTACCTTATATGTTGTGAGTTGTATAAAAACATTTAAGGCTTATGGGTATTGTATCCTTTATGATTATAACATTTACAGTTTAACTTTAATTTACTGTTTTCTGGTCTACAGATCTGGAGAGGTTTTCTACTGTATGTTGGGTCATTCAAAAGCTCCATCTGAAAATAGTAACTCACCAGGAACATCTCTATAACCCCATCTTCCTGGCCTCCTGCCCGAATGACTAAATATATAGGATGGTTCTGGCCACATTTCCATCTTACCATTTTCTCTAATACCCTGATCAAGATAGGGGAATCTAACCAACTGTAAGGCATTCAGAGGTCTGTTTCCACATCTCTCTAAAAGGATTTTTTTTCCCCTCTAACTTTATATTGAAAACAAGGAACCATTTTCCTGAACAGAAGTTCTCTCTAGAGAAAAGGAAAATGGGTAACCGGTGAATTCTGCCTTCTGAGAGCAGCTGCTTTTCACATCTAATCTCATGTAATTTTCATAGATAGCCCAGTAGTGTGAGCTCATTGGCCTCATTTTACAGATGAGGAAACGGAGGTTCTGACAGGCTAAGCAAGGTCATCCAGTCAGTATTAGAGGAGTAGCAGGTGATCCACCGTGAGTCAATACACTTTCCAAGCCACCAAATTACCTCTGATGACTTGCCCCAGATCTGATATTCTATTTTTTCTTTTTCCAGAAATAAAACCGTATTGGGGTTGTGTGTTGTATTTCTTCCCCCAAAGCTTCAGCCACTTTAAGGGAATTTTTTGGTTTCATTATTGATACGTGTCCAAGCTGAGCATCTCCCTTGTCTTGCCCTCCTCCACTCTGGCTGGGGCTGCCTTGGCCCTATGAAAAGTGTTGTGCTATGCTATGTTATATTCCAGCTCTTCTAGAAATTCTTCAGGCTACCTCCACCCACCCAGTTTCACCTCTCTTTCTCTGCTATGAGTTGAATTCTGTCCCCTCAAAAGATACTGAAATCCTATGAATGTGACCTTGTTTGAAAATATAGTCCTTGAGGTAATCAGGTTTAAATGAAGTCACTTGTTGTTGTTTAGTTGCTAAGTCATGTCTGACTCTTGCAACACCTTGGACTGTAACCCACCAGGCTCCTCTGTCCATGAGATTTTCCAGCAAGAATACTGGAGTAGGTCGCAATTTCCTTCTCTAAGGGATCTTCCCAACCCAGGGATCAAACCTGTATCTCCTATATTAGCAGGTAGATTCTTTATTACTGAGCCACCTGGGAAGCCCAAATTAAGTTGTTAGTAAAAGTCACTCAGTCGTGCCCAACTCTTTGCGACCCCATACAGTCCATGGGATTCTCCAGGCCGGAATACTACAGTGGGTAGCCTTTCCCTTCTCCAAGTGATCTTCCTGACCTAGGAATCAAACCGAGGTCTCCTGCATTGCAAATAGATTCTTTACCAACTGAGATATCAGGGAAGCCCAAGGTCATTAGGGTAGGCCCTAATCCAACACGACTGATATCCTTATGAGAAAGGGAAATCAGAACACAAACACAGAAAAAAGACAATGTGAAAACACAGGGAGGATGACATCCATAAGCCATGGAGAATCTGAGGACACCAGAAGCTAAGACAGAGGCTTGGAACTTTTCTTCCTGATGATCTTCAAAAGAAACCAATTCTGCCAACCTCTAGACCTGTGAGACAATAAAATTTTGTTTAAGGTACTCAATGTCATTGCAGACCCAAGTTTCTGATACATTCTCTCCCTTATTTTTCTCTGTTTGTCTCTCTCTCCCCAACTTTCCCTGATCTGGTTTCCATGGATTCCCCAGGCCAGGGTTTGGTTTCCCTCACTGATAGGGCCTCCCAGTCTCTTCATCTTACAGAACAGTCCCCCAGGGACACCTGCTCCTCCCCACCAAAGATGCGAGCTCTCAGCACACCAGGGTCAAACCCAGGCCCCTAGTTGGGAAGGAGGTTCCAAGGGAAGGGAGACTGGACAGCAGCAGAACAGTCACCTGTTTTTTTTCAGTTTGATATGTTTCAACTAAGTAATATTAAAAATGCAAGGCAGACACCACTGCAAATGCCCTTTTCTTAAACAGGTTAGAAACTGTTATCCTAGCTGTTCCTTGCTGACCTAAAATCTTCTATTTTGTGTCCTCTATTATTATTACATGATCAGGTTCCAGCAAAGCCTTTCCCTGAAATTACCAGGAAAATCACAAAATTAATTGAAAGCTGAAAAGCAGTCATTGAGTTACTATCACAGAATTCTTTGGTGTCACCCTGACCGAGTCTCTCAGACATTCTAACTGAAGTTAGGAATAAGACATTAATCATTGTCACCACAATGCATCACACTAGGTTTAGTACTTAATCATTTTTTATTTGGAATATGCCTGAAGGTGGGTGGTGTTAATGCATGTTGTAAACACATCAGAAATTCCCACCCTTAGTTGTAGTCTATTCAGTTAACAAATATTAATCAAGTACCTACAAAGTGGCAGGCACTGTTTTAGGCACAGTGGCAAACAAGATAAAGCCCCTGCTCTCCTAGAGCTTATTATATTTAATGTCAGAGATAGGCAGTAAACAAAAGTATATAAAACTGGATCTCGGGTCATAATAGTTCAGGGAAAAATAAAGCGGTAATTATTTGCTCAATATCGGTCTTCACTTTAGGTTATAACTTTCATGATGACAGTGGCCATGTCTGTCTCAAAGCTAGTTCACAGTATGCATTTGATAAGGGTTGTTGAATGGGTGAATAGTGGATGGATGGCTAGATGGAACTCAACATACGTTTTAGACTCTTAATAAAGCCATGTATATCCTACATTGAAAATTCATTGGTTCAAATATACATTTTGTGAGCCTCCATTGTGTGCCAGAAACAGACTAGACACTGAAAATGAAGGTGGATAAGGTAAAAATCCTCTCCTCCAGGGAGCTCACACGTTTCTTTCTTTCTTTTTCAATATGCTACACATTTCTTTAGACATCTTAAAGAAAAAAAAGGACCTTGTCATGAACATATACATGCGGTACTCTGTGCTTCTTTGAAGGAGGTGGGGGAGAATTAAAGGGGATAGTGGTACAAGAAAGGGGTCCCCAAAGGAAGGGAAACTTGGGCTGAACCTGGAATAGACTGCAAGGCCAGGAAAAGCATTCTGGGCAGAGGGACCAGCATGGGCAGAAGCTGGAGACAGCAAAGTCTAGGGACACCAAGGTCGTCTTCTGTTAAAACAGGAACACGGGGAGAAATGATGGACATGAGGCTAGAAAATGAATCAGGAGTCGGATGTTGATCACCTCCTCCCCATATGTCAGCTCTTTTGTTACAGAAATCTGATGAACTTATCAGACAGGTGCTAAAGGTCAGCAAAGCTAAAGGATTAGGGACACTGAAGTAGTTCCATGAGTAGTTGCCTAGAAACCTTGTTTGGCACAAAAGCATCTCTTTTTTTTCCCTCCTGTTTCTTTGTTTCCACGCTGGGCTATCAGATTCTGCGTCTTCCTGGATCTGAAACTGCAGATCATCCTCTGGGCAGGCGTGGTGAGGCCACTGGAGTGATCGTTTGTCTGACTGCAGGCATAATAAGCCTGGATGGAAATCTGCTCAGTTCCCCACATGCTGCACCTCGCTGCCCCAAACCTGCTCTGCTGGTTTAGGCTGGCCTCCTCCTGAAAGGAGAAATATGTAGACATCGGTGGGGGAGGAGTGCTTTGTGGGTCTTGTGGAGCTGCCTGCAGAGAAATGCAACCTATCCTAAGGTCAGGCTTCTTTTTACCTTACGTTCACAGAGGGAAAGGGCATCCTCGTGGTTCTGTTTACTTTAGAATCCCCAAACTTAATGGTGCCCCAGAAGGTATTATTATGTTTGTTTTATCCAATCTATGAGAAATATGTACATCCTGCAGAAAGCATGGAAATTAGAGGAAATACAAAGGTTAAAGCTAAAATTACAGTAAATCATTAGAGCTGCTGTTAATGTTTTGGAGTATTTCCTTGTAGTCTTTGATTTTATGAACACACATACACATCAAATTAATTTGTGTGTGTGTTAAGTCGTCAGGCTCAGCTGAGTAAGGAATCTGCCTGCAATACAGGAGGCCTGGGTTCAATACCTGGGTTGGGAAGATCCCCTGGAGAAAGGAAAGGCTACCTACTCCAGTATTCTGGCTTGGAAAATCCCATGGTCTGTATAGTCCATGGGGTCACAAAGAGTCGGACATGACTGAACGACTTTCACTTTCACTTCACCAAGTCACTTCAGTCGTGTCCGACTCTTTGCGACCCTATAAACTGTAGCCTGCCAGGCTCCTATGTCCATGGGAGGAAAGGCAAGAATACTGGAGTAGGTTGCCATGCCCTCCTCCAGAGGATCTTCCTGAGCCAGGGATCAAACCTGCATCTCCTAAATCTCCTAAATTTGGCAGGAGGGTTACCACTACTGCCACCCGGGAAGCCCCTTTGTATTAAAAAATACCATTCGAATGATATTCTGTGTCTTTGGTGACACCATGATACATGCCATTCCCACTGCATTCTTCCAACATGTGCACGTTACTGTGCTATACCAAGGAAAGATTTTTTTTTTAATGATTAAATCTCTGCCTTACAGAATTCAGCTTCACCACTCTGACATCTTTCCCTTGAGGTTGTTTCCGGAAGCCTTTCCTGAATATCTTATTTACATTTGTAACCCCCTTCTTCCTCTACTTCTTTTCATAGCATACAGCCATCTCACCTACTATATATCTTACTTATTTGCCTTATCTCATCCCACAGAACAAAACTGTGGCAAAGCATTTATTCATTCAGTATTCAGCAAACACCTAGAACTGTGATAAGCATAGAATGGAGTCCACAACAAAAATGGAGCTTAAAATTGAATTAGAAACGTCAAACAGTTAAGCAAAGACACAAAGCAGGCTGTAATTTTAAAATACTAAACTAAATGAGGCAGGACAAAGTGGACGTGCTCTGGAGGAAGTCAAGAGAACAGACTGAAGTGAGAGTAATAACTGGTAAGAAGTAGATGAGGTTTAAAGGCAGGTTTGAACTTGAGGGAGGAACTTAAGGTAGAAACATTTGGCTCATTCTGTAAACAGTGCCAACTTTTGAGCTGGAGGGTAGCATGATGAAAATGGTTTATAAAAATGACTAGTGGACAAAGAGCAAAAAAAAAAAAAAAAAAATCAAGATGACAGGACAGATGAAAGGCAGTAAGGCCTGAGATGGGGAGGGACTAAAAGCAGGTGGTAAATGAGGAAGGGTGGAGGACATTGCAGAGGCATAGCTAAGAACTCTCAGTTAAAATGCATCGGCCTCCAATCAGGCAATTCTCAAAATAAAATGTCAAAATCATCCTCCATTACAAAGGACATCGCTAGTCGGTTGTAGAAGAATCTGAGGTTGGCTGCCTGAATGTGGAGGAGAGGGTGGGAGATAAAGACAGCTGGGATATTCTATGCAAAGTTAAGTCAATTTAAAGAGCCCACATAAAGAGGAATACAAATGAGAAGACAGGGGAAAAAATGTGAATCGCTATTTTAGATAAATCCCATATGGGTTATGCTCTTAATTTACTTATGGCAGATGGCTGGACCTGTGACTGCTTAATTTATTACTGTCCTGCCATTCAGAGCCAGTGCCTTCCTTAGGTTCCTAAGCAACTCTGATGGGAAATGTCAAATTGCATGAAATTTCCTGATTACACCATGTGACCCAAGCGCATCCCACTGAAAATGATTTGAATACTCAAAATCGCTTATCCTAGACCCCAGCTGCCAGTTCTGTTCCCATGGCAGACAGATGGGTAGGCCTCCCCCACTTTGCAGGCAGTGTGGTGGGAGTTCTAGGAATAAGATAGACCAAAATAAAGAGTGGGAGAGGATTTGGAAGAAAGCTTGGGAATCTGATATTTCAGATTCTCTTTCATGGTACTGTGTACATCCCTAAGTTCTCTATAAGGGAAGGAAAGTAGCAAAGCTTTTAAAGAGAGGCATTTAAACTTCTTTGGCAATTAAGCAGCCTCTGAGTCAGCAAACTCATCTAATAACCTGAGTAATGTTTGTGATAACATCAGAGGATTGAAAAAGTATGGGCAGAATCAAGAGCTAGGCTGGTTTATGATCTGAAGCAGAAAGCACAATGATATGACAAAAGCAAAAATTAACATTTAAATCACTATGTGCCAGGCCCTGAAGGAATTATTATTACCTGTCTTGCACAGAGGAGAAAATTGAGGATTCCTAGAGGGTTAAGTTAGGTCACAGAGCTAGAGAGTGGCATGGTTACAGACCAGTCCCATGGATCTGTCAGAATGTAAGAAAGTGGTTGGTGAGAAAAGGTGAAGAGCTACAAGCTGCAAATGCCAGAATCTGAGCATGCTAGGTGCCTTCCTGTGGCATTTCTTCTGAGCAGAGGACAGAGATAAGGCTGATAGAAGTGACTGCTTCATGAAGAAGGGAGCATTTGCCAAAGGCAACGTGGTATCCTATCTTGGATCTTGAAACAGAAAAAGGACGTGTCTGAAATATGAAAAAGCCTGGGGCTTAGTTAATCGTCGTGTTCCAATGTTGGCTTCTTTGTGGTGACAAATGAGTGAGATGCAGATAAGGGATACAGGGGAATGCTCCATGCCATCTTGCAACTTTCCTATAAATCTGAAATTATCCTAAAATTAAAGGGTTATTTTAGTTTTTTTTTTTAGAAAGAAAAGAGTATTGGTGACAGGTTCACAAACAGTCTTCAGAACAGTATTGTTTAAAATGGAAATGGCCAGGGCAGCACTGCATTTCTGGGGCTGGTTGTATTTCTCAGCAGACAGGTTATTACTAACGACGATCACAATGACTAATACTATTGAGCAGTCATCACTCCAGCCTCCATCCAAAGGATGTCACACACATGCCTGCATGTCTTCTTCAAGACAATGCTTTTAAATTAAGTAGGTGTTATTATTATCCCTGGAGAAGGCAATGGCACCCCACTCCAGTACTCTTGCCTGGAAAATCCCATGGACGGAGGAGCCTGGTAGGCTGAAGTCCATGGGGTCGCTGAGTCAGACATGACTGAGCGACTTCACTTTGACTTTTCATTTTCATGCATTGGAGAAGGAAATGGCAACCCACTCCAGTGTTCTTGTCTGGAGAATCCCAGGGATGGCGGAGCCCAGTGGGCTGCCATCTGTGGGGTCGCACAGAGTCGGACACGACTGAAGCGACTTAGCAGTAGCAGCATTATTATCCCAATCTACAGGTGAGAAAAACACTTAGGATAGTGCCCAGAATTTCTGGTAGGCACTATTTTTTATTAAATTATAGAAGCTAAGAAATCAGGTCAGCTTGTGAGCAACAGAGCAACTCTAAGTATGTGAGTCGCTCAGTCATGTCCTACTCTTTGTGATCCCATGGACTGTAGCCCACCAGGCTCCTCGGTCCATGGAATTCTCCAGGTGAGAATACTAGAGTGGGTTGCCACTCCCTTCTCCAAGGAATCTTTCTAACCCAGGGGATGGAACCCATATCTCCCGAATTGTAGACAGAGTCTTTACTGTCTGAGCCACCAGGGAAGTTCACTCAAACCAAACCCTAAAAGGTTTCCATTTGCTAACTCTATGACTTAGGCAAGTTTGAAAACCAAACCAAAGCTAATACATGGGAGTGAATTTTAAAGTTTGTTGAGAGTTGCATCATATCTACTTGTTTACAAAACACTTAATGGCTTATTAAGTATCTCAAAATCAATGGGTTGAATTTAATTAAATGATTTGAAGATACCCAGGCTGTATAGTGCTTTTATTGAGGTCAATAAAAGGGAGCTAAAAATTACCTTTCTCAAGAATCTTGAAATAAGAACCAAGTAAGGGCAAGCAGAGACAATAAGGAGATGGTCAGCCCCTAGGATCAACGGGACCCACTAGGAAAAGTTTCCAGATCTCCCTTGGAGGGTCAAGTGACCACAGCTCACTGGACCAGGCAGATTCCCCTAGTGAGAAGCATTCCTTGTGAGGGGAAGCTGGAAGAGCAAATTAGGAAGACAGCATTCCGATGACTGACATGAAAATGACTGGGGGAAGAAGGTGGAACGCTGATCAGCAGCCCTTGCTCATCTACATTCAGTTCAATCCCCCACACCTTCTTTTAGCATTTTCTTAGTGTTGGGGATGATGCTAAGCTCTGGGAAGCATGCAAAGGTGAAAAAAATAAAATAGTGACTATCCTCCTGAGTTTACACCTGGCAGTATGTTTCACCAGAAGAAAACCCAGCAACCATGTGGCACAGGGAATTTGTGAGTTTGAAGCTTCCTGAGTTTGAAGCTTCACTCCACTCCTCACCCTGTGCCTGGCCCGAGTTGTAGGCTCTCTTTGGACCTTCATAAGAATAATGGTGACTAATATTTGCCTGGGAAGATTGTTATAAGGATGGAAAATGAGATAAGCGTCTATAACAAATGTCTGACACAGAAAGTGAAGAGGAGTCCGTGATAAATCCATGTTGCTTTCCTTTACTTACCCCCAGCAAGAAACAGAAATCTCTTACTTACACCCTCAGTCTCCTACATCTTCATTTCAAACTAGACCTTGACCTCAACTATTACAGCAAAAGGGAAGTCACAGCAGAAAAGTTAAGAAGCAAATTTTTGCCTTCAGAAACTACAGAAGCCCAAGTCCAAAGAGTATAAAGACATTTTGGCATGTATAAAGACAACTTTCAGGATGGACATTAGAGGGACTTCCCTGGTGTTCCAGTGGCTAAGATTCGGTGCTCCCAAAGCAGGGAGCCCAAGTTCAATCCCTGGTCAGGAACTAGATCTCACAAGCTGCAAAGAAGAGTTCATGTCCCTCAACTAAAGATCCCAAGCGCCACAACTAAGACCAAGTGCAGCCAAATAAATAAATACGTTTTTTAAAAAGAAGAGTGGACTTTAGAACCTGACCACATTCTTGTTATCCACCTGCCCCCAACCTAGGGATAAAGACAGCAGTGCTGTAAAACAGAATACACTTGTTGACAGAAAGCTGCTTAGAACCTGAAAAAGGAGATGCCCTTTTCTAATCCATCAGCCCAGATCTGGAGCCACTTCTAATTTGCACAAGAAATTAGGCCAGCGGCAGCTTTATCCTTCCCCACCCCTGTGCTTAAAATGTGACACTGTTGCACTTCTAGCCCCAAACAGTTTGAGAAAACAACAAAATCCTAAACCTGTAGTCATATAACTTATTCATTTAGTCAACAAGTATTTACTCAGCCCCTCCTGTGTGCTCTGGAATATTTCCTACGCCTTGTATCCCCTGGGCTGCCTTTAATCTCTGTGGTCCACCCCTAGGTGCTCTGCAAGCCTCTAGCCTACAATCTATTTACCGTTTCTTAGCCAGCATCCACCTCCTGACAAGCAGGTCTGCCATCCTTTTCCTTCAGAATAGAACATTCTTCTACGCTTCCCTGTCCCCCAGGCTTTACCTCTGTCTTCATGGCTTAATTTGAAGCCCTTCCTTTTAGGGCTCGGTTCCTCTCGCTTCCTTTCCCCCGTTTCCTATATTCTATCACCATTATCTGATCTCAACTCCCACACAACAGCCTCTGGAAAGAAGAAAGGAGGTTGAAAGAAAGTAATTCATTTGCTGTGGTTACCCAATTCATGAGTAGTTCAATTCAACAAATTGTGTACAACTAGTAATGGTAATGATAATACCGTTATAATACTCGAAACTGAGATGAGAGGTCACAGTTATCGATAGAGGACAAGTCTAAGGATTGACCATGGGAGTGAGTGCCATGAGGTGGGGTTGGGGCAGGGTCGTGGGAGGAGAGAATCCCCACCCCCCCCAAAAAACAAGAAAAGATTTGAAAAAATAACCCATGAGGTTAAAACAACCATCAGGAAGTTTGACAGGAGTGATGTGGAAAAGCGGGATCTGGAGCTATATGCTTAAGGAATGAAGGTGTATGTGTGAAGAAGGATATGGCAAAAGACAACAAAGTGGGAAACAGACGGGTGACTTGAGAGTGAGAGCTAGTGAGGAGAGCTGAGGATGGGATTGGAAAATGGTCTGGAAGTAGTCCTGAGAACACCTCTGGTCTTAATCTGTTCAGGCTACTATCACAAAACTGCTAGAGCTTGGGTGGCTTAAAACAAAATTTATTTCTCACAGTTCTAGAGTCTGAAAGTCCAAGATCCAGGAGTCAGTGGATTTGGTGTCAGGTGAGAACTAGCTTCCTGGTTCATGGATGGCTATCTTTTCCTGTGTCCTCTTAAGGTGGAAGGGACAGAGGGAGCTCTCTGGAGTCTCTTTTATAGGGGCACTAATCTCATCCATAAGGGCTCCACCCTTATGACCTAATCATCTCCCAAAGGCCCTAATACCATCACACTGGGGATTAGGTTTTAATGTTAATTTGTGGGGGTCACATTCAGTCCACAGTATGTACCCTGCTTTGCAGGCCCAAGTGAAAAGAAGCAGGACCCTGTGGTCCTTCGCTATCAAGGTCTTCCACCTGCCTTTTGTCTGTGGAAAAACTTCAGTCAAAGAATAAGTTTAATCAGGGAAATGAGAAAATGCAGAAGCAAAGAAAAATAGTCCAACAAGACTAAATAATAATAGTTTAGTCAGTAAGCAAAGTCCTTCTCTAAAGGAACCTTTAGTTCCTTCTCAAGGGCTATAGATAATATTCTGAGCCATATCCTGTGAGCTGTCTTATAGATACTGAAACTCCAACCAGGCGGAAGAAGTTAACTACACAATGACCAGACTGTTATACTTAGTCATTCAAACATGTCTGGTTCTTTGAAGCCCCATGGACTGCAGCCAGCCAGGCTCTTCTGTCAATGGAGAGTCTCCAGGCAAGAACACTGGAGTGGGTTGCCTTGCCTCCTCCAGGGAATCTTCCCAACTCAGGGATCAAACCCACGTCTCCTGAATTGCAGGCAGATTCTTTACTAAGTTACCAGGGAAGCCCAAGAATACTGGAATGGGTAGCCTACCCCTTCTCCAGGGGATCTTCCTGATCCAGGAATTAAACTGGGGTCTCCTGCATTGCAGATGGATTCTTCACCAGCTGAGCTACCAGGGAAGAAGATCAGACTGTAGCCATGACATAAACTGCCACAATTCTGAGAACTGGCCTCAAAGAAATGGAAACAAACTGACCTTGGAACTGAAGATTAACTGCACATAAAACAATCAAGGTGTCACTGGTCAGACCACCAATGACCAGTTTCAAGATGACTGTCAGAGCTGACTGCTGTTTCTGCATGTAGCCCCTTCCCTCCTGCCTACTGATTGTCAGGGGGAGAGTCAACCTTTGGACAGGGCCTGCCCTCCTCTACCCAGTTGCCAGCATCCATAGTAAAGCAAGCTTTCCTTTCCACCAATCTTGCCTCTTTGTTAGTTTTTGAGTGGTGAGTAGCTAGACCTCACTTTTAGTTACACAAGGAGTGTTGGAGAGAAAACAGCCAACACCTGCAAAAGAACCAGTGTCCTGGAGAGAATCAGATCTCCAATGTAGCAAGAAGGTGAAGAGAGTATTCAGAGAAGTGAGGTATAGAGGGGATGTTGTGAGGCTACCGTGGAAGAGTTTCAAAAGTTGAGAAGGAGTGAGATATAGAGTCAGAAAAGGGATAATGAGGCCATGTGGAGATCAGAGTCCGAAGGATGAGAGATGACTTGGGAGATCGGGGCTGACATAAATGGAGAGGAAGGCAAGGTGGATCAGTGCAGGACCCCAGGCGTGATACTAGTGGCACAACTGTGGGTGGCGGGAGCCAGTGGGTGAGGGTTGGCCTGGAGCACTCAGAGCTCTTGCCCATTGCAAATTTACAATCTGTGGGAGGAAACCCATATAAAGTGACAGAACAGCGCACCCCGGATTACCTTTGGGATTCAAAAACTATGGAAGCCTATAGGAAGGTCACCCAACTCAAATAAGGAGAGCCAAGGAAAACTGAGGGGGGCAGGGAGGGAAAGAGAGAGAGAATAGAAATAGAACTCCATAAAATTACTGACACTACCAGAAAATAATTGAGATACTTCTACAGCAATGAATCTTTGTACTACACATGATCTTAGCCAAAAGGCCAAGTAGATACGAAGTGAGTCTTTGTACAAATGAACCATAAACTAAAGAAGTTGTGCAATATTTTATATTCACATTATTTGAATAGCCTTTGATATTGCCAGAGTAAAATTTATTGCCTTTGGCTAGAATTTTTCAAGATTTACACATAAGTTGTAAAATTCTAAATAGACATAAATAGAGATTTTCTGAGTGTAAAAAAATAGAAAAAATTTTAAAAACTAACAGTTTAATACATCCCTCTCTATTACTTGAAATGTCTAAAATTATCTCTGGTATTTAGGGTGATGGTCATAAACAATCAAATTGATGGAAAACTTCCTCAACTTCCCTATCTAAATTATCTGTCCTCTTTCTATGTCAACATTTGTTGAGTGCTTAAACATACCTTATGTAATCCTCATAACAACATGAAAGATAATAACTTCCATTTTTAGATAAAATAACCTGCCATGTTCCACAGCTGGTGAACAGCTAAAGCAAATTCACAACTGTCTGTTAAAACCACTGCCTCTTCCCTTACACTGTGATGCAGTAACATCTTCAAGATTTTTTAATTGCAAAAAGCTATTGATGTTGTCCACACTAGTCAGTGATCCACTAACCACTTTCAGAAGTCTCAAGGAAAAATACTATTGATTAGATCCAAGAAGCTTTTTATATGACTGTTAATACATAAAGCAGAATAAAATATAATGGCAAGAACCTCCCTCTCAGGTGCAGATCACAGGCTAGTTTAGTGAAGTGAATCTGGTTGTGTTCAGTAGAAGGAACACACTGGAGATAGGCTGACAAGGCTGGCAGCAAGAAAACCCTAATGGGAGCACTCATAACACCGTATCTAGAGAGCTGGTGTTGAAAATAGACTTAGTCTACAAAGCATCCTCATTTTAAAAAAACAAACAAAAAAGGTATCTGTTGACCCATAAAGATGGATTGCTAGTCTAATGTAGAACATTTATTCATTCTAAAATAAACCCATGAGATTATGTTTTATAAAGACAAAAAGTTTCAATCAGGGATGACTGGAGACAGTGAAAAGTTTCAATCAGGGATGACGGGAGACAGTGACATATCAATCTTCAGCAGCATCTATAAAGTTCAGACAAAATATTTGCAAAGCCCTAATTCATGTCAGATGATAAACCCCAAGGTTTTGTACAACACAGTTTAAACAATTAAAATTATGTATTACTATCCTTTGCATGTCTGTTCTGTTATTTAAATAATTCCCTCTATGGGGGCATTTAATTAGTTTCTATTTTTCTCCAATGTATACAGTGTTATAATCAATGCCCTTTTACATACGTTTTGGCATAATTGTTTCTTTAGGATAAATTCCTAGAAATCTGGGTCAAAGCACAGACACAGTTTTGAAGCTTTTGATAGATATTGCCAGAATGTCCTCTAAATATTCAAATACACAATGTTCAGATTTCTAGCTCAATGAAAGTTTCTAGGATTCTTCTAAGGAAGATATTAGATCCAGAATCATGGCTTTGAGCCCTATCTTTACTGTTTGTTAGCTGTGTCACTTGAGTCAAATTACTCAATTCTACTGTTTGTGTTTCTTGATCTATAAATTGTGTGTGTGTGCACGCACACGCATGCACGTGCATGCTCAGCTGTGTCCAACTCTTTGCGACCCCATGGACTACAGCCCAGACTTCTCTATCCATGGAATTTTCCAGGCAAGAATACTGGAGCAGGTTGCCATTTCCTCTTCCAGAGGATCTCTCCCACCCAAGGACTGAATCTGAATCTCTTGCGTCTCCTGCACTGGCACGCAGATTCTTTATCACTGCGCCACCTAGGAAGTCCATCTGAGAAACTTGGTTATAATATCAGTATTCAACTCATAGAGTTCCTTTATTGTTGTTGTTCAGTTGCTAAGTCATGTCCGACTCTTTGCAACTCCGTGGACTGCAGCATGCCAGGCTCCTCTGTCCTCCACTATCTCCTGGAGTTTGCTCAAATTCATATCCATTGAGTCAACCACACTATCTAACCCCCTCATCCTCTGCTGCCCCCTTCTCTCTTGCTTCACTCTTTCCCAGCATCAGGATCTTTTCCAATGAGTAAGCTCTTTGAATCAGGTGGCCAAAGTACTGAAGCTTCAGCTTCAGAGTCAGTCCTTCCAATGAATAATCAGGGTTGATTTCCTTTACGAATGCCTAGTTTGATCTCCTTGCTGTCCAAGGGACTCTCAAGAGTCTTCTCCAACACCATAGTTCAAAAGCATCAATTCTTTGGCACTCAGCCTTCTTTATGGTCCAACTCTCACAGCCAAACATGACTACTAGAAAAACCATAGCTTTGACAATATGGACCCCTTTGACAGCAAAGTATTCGCTATCTAGGTTTGTCATAGCTTTCCTTCCAAGTAGCAAGCATCTTTTAATTTCAAGAATTAAATAAATCAATGTCTATAAATCTCTTAGAACCAGGCCTAGTAAGAAGCCTTGCATAAGTGATTGCTATTATAATTACCCTTGGTTCTTATATTTTTTGACTTCAAAACTAATTTTTAAAAAAGAATTAAGGGAATATGAGTTTGCCTTTTTTTCACGTTTCCCAAATTAAAATATTTTTTAAACCCAGTACATAAACAGCACTTCATAGAAAAGATTATATTTTAATAACACTAAAATTTAGGAAGAACACAATGTCAGAATAAATGACTTTTATTCTTACATTTAACTTTAAGATGAAATTTTTATTTATACTTGTTTTTTTCATTTCTCCATGGAGCAGTGAATACGTTATTTGTTCACTGTGTTTGAGAACCACTGGACAGCCATATTTTCTAAAACCTCTACATTTCTGTTTTTTTACTAATTCATAGTTAAAGGTTTTAAACTTTAAAAAAAATGAATCATAGGATTTAAACAGTAGCTTTTGGGAACTATGTAAATAGAAGATAATAGAATCATAAGGTCAGCTTTCTGACTTTGCAAGATGCAAATAATAGAGAAAAAAACATTATTTTTATATGGTTCTAAGAGAAAACAAAAGTGAAACTTAAACCCATTCTTTGGCCATGAAGCTTGACACTGCTACTTCTATTCTGAGAGGAATTCCTATAAAGTTCTTGAAGTAGAAATGAAATTTCTGAGCACCTAAGAGCCAAATCATTTGTGAAAGATCCAGACCTTGAATTAACTCCAAGCAAGACCTAGAAAGGAACACAGAATTCTTAGGGAAACCACATGAACTAATGGCAGCAAAGACATTAACCACCGATCTCTCCATCATAATTGTCTCCATCTTGAAAGCAATTTGTTTGGGATGAAGGATGCTATTGCATGATTTGTCAATCGGCTTTCCAGGCCACTCACTAACTGTCAGGTACATATTTACCAAAGAGCTAATGCTAACAACTAGCATTTGATGAGCACACACTAGGTGTCTTGCAGTGTTTCTGACCTCCTCTCATCATCACGGCTATTCTCTGTGACACGGCAATATTGTTCTCATTTCTATTTTAAAGGTGGCGGAACTGAAACTTGGAAGACATTAGAAACTTGGCTCCAAGTTTACACACATGAAACCAGATCACAAACCAATACAGCTAACGCCATGGTCTTACTCTTAACCATGGTGCCACACTACCGTTCTAGATCCTATTTTATTGTTTTTACATCTTAAGGGGAAACACAATAATACTTCCTCATCTCACAAGAAGAGAAAACATGCACCAGTCATAAATGAGTATCCTGGAAATGACCTGAACTACAGGAAATCTTCCCTCAAAGGCCAGGCTCCCTACTTTGTTACCCTTGGCAGATCCCAGCCTTGGCGTTCTCAGTTCTCTCTTTTTGAAATGAGTGATATCTGAACAAACAAGGAATTCATAGGGGCAAATGAGTCAATCAATTTTCTTTTTCCTTAAATTCAAAGTTGGCTCCTAGTTAACAATTTAGATGGGGGATAGTGTAGGAAAGGAAGAAGATGCTAAGATTCTTCAGCATTATTTTAGGAGATTGTCAATCACTTCATTTAATTATACAGCTGCTGCTAAGTCATTTCAGTCATGTCCGACTCTGTGCGACCCCACAGACGGCAGTCCACCAGGCTCCCCCATCCCTGGAGAACACTGGAGTGGGTTGCCCTTTCCTTCTCCAAATTATACAGCTACTAAAGCCATTAGACCCAATCAAAAAACGGACAGAAGACCTAGAAAGACATTTCTCCAAAGAAGACATAGATGGCCAATAGGCACATGAAAAGATGCTCAACATCGCTAATTATTAGAGAAATGCAAATCAAAACTACAATGAGGTACCACCTCACACCAGTCAGAATGGCCATCACTAAAAAATCTACAAATAACAAATCTTGGAGAGGGTGTGGAGAAAAGGGAACTGTCCTACATTGTTGGGAATATAGGCATTATAAAAATGTAGGCACTATAAAAAACAGTATGAAGATTCCTCAAAAATCTAAAAATAGAGTTGCCATATGCTCCAACAATTCCACTCCTGGGCATATATCCAGACAAAACTATAATTCAAAAAGATACATGCACTTCAATGTTCACATCGGCTCTATTTACAATAACCAAGACATGGAAGCAATCTAATGTTTATTGAAAGATGAGTGGATAAAGAAGATGTGATATATATATATATATATATATATATATATAAATAAAATATATTGGAATACTACTCAGTCATAAAAAAGAATGAAATAATGCCATTTACAGCAACATGGATGGACATAGAGATTACCATACTAAGTGAAGTAAGTTAGAAAGAGAAAGACAAATACCATATATCACTTACGTGTGGAATCTAAAATATGACACAAATGAACATATCTATGAAACAGAAACAGACTCACAGACATAGAAACTTGTGATTTCCTGTCTCTTATACACATCTAGATGTGTATAAGAGACAGGACATAGAGATTACCATACTAAGTGAAGTAAGTTAGAAAGAGAAAGACAAATACCATATATCACTTACGTGTGGAATCTAAAATATGACACAAATGAACATATCTATGAAACAGAAACAGACTCACAGACATAGAAACTTGTGATTTCCAAGGGGGAGGGAGAGTGAGGGAAGGGTGGATTGGTAGTTTGGGACTAGCAGATGTAAACTATTATATATAGAATGGATAAACAACAAGGTCCTACCATATAGCACAGGATATATTCAATATGCTATAACAAACCATAATGGAAAAGAAATTTTTAATTTTAATTAAAAAAATAGTAAGGTCATCAGAATGACAGGCACACATGAAGAAGAAATTTATTTATGAATTATGGTACTGACAGCCAAGGACTCTGAAGGCTCTGAAATTATGCCCTGCAAATTAACCTGTAAGCCTGCCATGGATTCATGAATGATGGTACAAACCATGATACTCCTGAGTAAGACACAAAAGAATTTACTACTCAGACCAATACTGCTAACCAAAGTATCAGCACATTGTTGCACTGGTTCCCAGAGTCCCAGAGTTCCCATAGGATGACAGGAAAGGGGCCAGATAACATCTGCACAAGCACTGGTTTGCATGACAGGAGAGGAACCCTGACTCTTTCATACCTTTCATTACATGTGTGTGCTCTGTCGTGTCAGACTCTTTTGCAACCCCATATGGACTGTAGCCTGCCAGGCTCCTCTGTCCATGGGATTCTCCAGGCAAGAATACTGGAGTGGGTTGCCATTTCCTTCTCCAGGGGATCTTTCCAACACAGGAAGTGAATTCGTATCTCCTGCATCCCCTCATTGCAGGAAGATTCTTTACTCTTGAGCCACTGGAGCTTCCAGAATATTTCATAATTGGCAGCAAATAAACCTGTTCCTTTGCTGCAGGAAGTAGTACTTCTATTTTCCAAGGCCATTTACTATACAAATATCTTTGAAAAGAGGGGCTGGAACCAGTACAATCAATGCCTCTGCTCACAAGACATGCAGAAATGTGAGAGACCCATGGGAAACTATCACCCAAC
Organism: Cephalophus harveyi; assembly: GCA_006410635.1. Classification (NCBI taxonomy): domain Eukaryota; kingdom Metazoa; phylum Chordata; class Mammalia; order Artiodactyla; family Bovidae; genus Cephalophus; species Cephalophus harveyi. The sequence goes on along the minus strand of SJYT01019857.1, from coordinate 197,247 downwards.
AACAACCATTCTGCTTGTTACAAAAGTACATGTTTGAAGGCTGTATCTTGTTCAGACTCATGGACTTTTCTAAATGCTACAGCACCCAGAAATTATTTGCCAGGCTCTTGGACTACTCCTTTTCGAAAGGGTCTGTTTTGCCACTACGCTTGTATTTTATGCAGATCCTAATGAGTCAAGATGGCTGGATGGCATCACCGACTCGATGGACGAGTCTGAGTGAACTTTGGGAGTTGATGATGGACACGGAGGCCTGGCGTGCTGTGATTCATGGGGTCGCAAAGAGTCGGACACGACTGAGTGACTGAACTGAACTGAACTAAATGAGTCAATGGATTCTAGAAATAAAATGTTCACACAAATGCAGTGTGGAAACTGACCCAGAGCATTCCAAGTTAACATGCTGTAAATGTACAGTGTAGTTGGTTATACCAAGAAGACTGTTGTATACAATTTTCAATAGCAAAATGATCTCAATAAACAGTGATGAGGCTCTTTTTTGGCTCCATGGTGTGGCTTGTGAGATCTTAGTTCCCTGACCAGAGATTGAACCTGTGCCCCCTGCACAGGAAGCATGGAGTCTTAACTACTGGACGGCCAGGTAAGTTCCCGCGAGGCTTTTTTAAAAAGTATGATTCTTAAAGTCAAGATTGGGGCATATTGAATCCCCATCTACTCATTATCTCTTTTGAAAGATCAACTAAAAAGAAAAGGAGTATCCTTTCTTAAGACCAGTTTTCTTATATGCATCCAAAATTTTGAGCTTTGATATATATTGCCTACTCTACCCTTTATATGAACCAGAAATTAGACCTGCATTTAACAATCATTATGCTTAATTATGAATAAGAACACTATAAACATATTGTTCCTTTATCATAGACCAAAGTATCACAGATCAGTCTCATAGATGAGATTGCACATATTTGTCCAAATGAATAAAATAAATATTATTTTCTTGTATTATATCGACAGTTTCATTTATTTATTCAAGTCATACCACACAGCATGCAGAATCACCAACCAGGGATCAAACTCACATCCCCTGCACTGGCAATACAGAGTCTTAACCACTCGACTGAAAGGGAAGCCCCAATAATAATGATTCTTAATTGTACTCAAGTCTAACTAAATTTTGGGCAAAATACATTCATGTTAAAATGACATGGAAAGGCAGATGGTGGTTGTCAGTGTCGGGCCATGGGGTAGGAAAGGTGAAGGTGGTCAAAGGGTGTAAAATTTCAGTCATAAGATAAATATATACATTATATTGGGATATAATGTACAGCATGGTGACTATAGTCAACAATGCTGTTTTGCACATTTGAACATTGCTAAGAGAGTGGATCTTAAAAGTTCTCCTTATAAGATAATTATAACTGTTACTGTGGTAATCAGTTTGCTATACACAGATATCAAATCATTATGTTGTACAGCTAAAACTAACAGTGTTATATGTCAATTATATCTCAGTTTTTAAAAAAGAAAGAAATAGAATGTATAATGGTAATAATATACCAAAGCCTGTCAGTCCCACTGACATTTTTTCAGATTCACCACAATCCAGTAAAGGGCCTCACACATAGTTGAAGTAGATAGATGTCAAATGAGGGAAAATATTGATATAAATTAATAAGCACTCTTCTCTGTCATTTATACCTTGCTTACTCCATTTCTTCCTAAGGAATATTGGTTTCTTTTCCTCTCACCCATCAACACTATCTTCACCCAGAAAACTGCACTAGTTCCTTATTCCCAATGGCTCACATGATTCCGAGTCTCAAGGAACCATCTTCCAATATTTAAAAGCTTAAAAGTTCAGAGATCTATATTCAGAACATTCTTTTTAAGTATTTCTTTTGCTTGCCATAACTCTAGATAGCAGGCCTGAATTTAAAAAATAAAAACAACCAATGAAGCTTAAAGGCAAACCATTCTGTTCCTCATATCCATAGGTTTATAGCTGAACTCCATGCAAGGCATTTTCATTATAATTTCTCTAAATCTTTTGAATGTTGCTCTAAGTCTTATACTTTCCCATTTATTCCCACATGCAATGCCTCACATCATTCATAAAATGAAACAGTAGCAAAGATTTGCTGCTTCAAAATGAGGACATACTGACGTTTCCATATATTCATTTTACCCAGGTATAAATACCCAAATACTGACAAAAAAAACATGGGAAAATGTGTCGTGATATAGAATTGCATCTCAAATATCGTTTTTTGATGATGTTTGTCTGGCAGAGTCCTATATATCTGTGTTTCTGTAGTTTTGGATACACAGCCCTATAATACATGAAATAGAATTTCAATAGGGCCTCCTAATTTCAGTAAGGCCTGCTTTGGCAAATGGTCAGAAATAAACCCAAAACATGACTGAAAGACAATTTTTTGATGTTTTAAGAAATGCAACATTCAATGGAATCAGAGGTTGGTCTCAAAAGAGATGTCATTCTCCTTCCTCGAGTCTCATAAAACACAAACACACACAAACATAAATATACACCCTGGAGAATACTTACCAAGAGCTAAGCTCTAAAATTAAAGAATCTGTAGAAAATACAATGATGCACCTGAAAATATTGCTTCAGTATTCAAAAGTTTTCATTCTCTCTTTTGTGTGAAATTCAATTACACAGAAAACAAATGGAGTAAACAATGAAAATGGCATATGGGATTTTTTTCAATTACTATCAACTGCACTCTAAAACAAAAAGACCATTTATGTAGCAATTGCATTTAATGATGTGCATTTTTCTCCTGTCAGGCTACCCTTGATTTTAAAAATACCTTCTTTGGAGCCTCAAAGTACTAAACCCAGTCATTAACTCCTTTATAACAAACAAATTATTTCTCCCCATAAATGCAAGCAATAATAATCTTGCTCTAATCTTGACATTTCTGTCAAAAAACTTTTTAAAACTTTGACATTTTACTAAGAAAGACTCAGTAAGGTATTTACATCTTTCTAGAAATATTTCATCAAGCCCACTGTGACCATTCTAAAACAGCAAAAAGGAAAAGTATGAATCTTATTGCTTTAACTTAATGCATTGCTTTAGAATAAGAAAAAAGAAGCTACTCTTATGTACAAATGCAACACTGATAAAAATATCAAAGCATACATCTATAAGATTAATCTTCTAGAAAATTAAAACACTAAAATTCTTCTTTAGATTAACTTAAATGGCAATATTTAAGAGATGACTCAATAACAATTAAAATTTTGCTCCAAAAGATGAAAAAAACTAACACATTTAGACAGAAACTCTACATAACTCTCTCCATATAAATATATATAACTATATATTCTATGTGTATAGAATACATGCACTGTCTCTTATACACATCTAGATGTGTATAAGAGACAGGAAGGATGCTATTGCATGATTTGTCAATCGGCTTTCCAGGCCACTCACTAACTGTCAGGTACATATTTACCAAAGAGCTAATGCTAACAACTAGCATTTGATGAGCACACACTAGGTGTCTTGCAGTGTTTCTGACCTCCTCTCATCATCACGGCTATTCTCTGTGACACGGCAATATTGTTCTCATTTCTATTTTAAAGGTGGCGGAACTGAAACTTGGAAGACATTAGAAACTTGGCTCCAAGTTTACACACATGAAACCAGATCACAAACCAATACAGCTAACGCCATGGTCTTACTCTTAACCATGGTGCCACACTACCGTTCTAGATCCTATTTTATTGTTTTTACATCTTAAGGGGAAACACAATAATACTTCCTCATCTCACAAGAAGAGAAAACATGCACCAGTCATAAATGAGTATCCTGGAAATGACCTGAACTACAGGAAATCTTCCCTCAAAGGCCAGGCTCCCTACTTTGTTACCCTTGGCAGATCCCAGCCTTGGCGTTCTCAGTTCTCTCTTTTTGAAATGAGTGATATCTGAACAAACAAGGAATTCATAGGGGCAAATGAGTCAATCAATTTTCTTTTTCCTTAAATTCAAAGTTGGCTCCTAGTTAACAATTTAGATGGGGGATAGTGTAGGAAAGGAAGAAGATGCTAAGATTCTTCAGCATTATTTTAGGAGATTGTCAATCACTTCATTTAATTATACAGCTGCTGCTAAGTCATTTCAGTCATGTCCGACTCTGTGCGACCCCACAGACGGCAGTCCACCAGGCTCCCCCATCCCTGGAGAACACTGGAGTGGGTTGCCCTTTCCTTCTCCAAATTATACAGCTACTAAAGCCATTAGACCCAATCAAAAAACGGACAGAAGACCTAGAAAGACATTTCTCCAAAGAAGACATAGATGGCCAATAGGCACATGAAAAGATGCTCAACATCGCTAATTATTAGAGAAATGCAAATCAAAACTACAATGAGGTACCACCTCACACCAGTCAGAATGGCCATCACTAAAAAATCTACAAATAACAAATCTTGGAGAGGGTGTGGAGAAAAGGGAACTGTCCTACATTGTTGGGAATATAGGCATTATAAAAATGTAGGCACTATAAAAAACTATTTAAGAGATGACTCAATAACAATTAAAATTTTGCTCCAAAAGATGAAAAAAACTAACACATTTAGACAGAAACTCTACATAACTCTCTCCATATAAATATATATAACTATATATTCTATGTGTATAGAATACATGCAACTGTAATGACATATTTATATAAGTAACTTTTATATATGTATATAAGTATGATACTATATGAGTATATATTCATAAAAGTATTTTTATATATTTATATTATACATATAAATTAAATATATATAAAGGTTCAATCCCTGGGTTGGGAAGACCCCCTGGAGAAGGGAATACCCACTCTAGTATTCTGCCCTGGAGAATTCCATGGACTTTCCATGGGGTCCCAAAGAGTCAGACACAACTGAGCAACTTTCACTTCCACTTTCAAGAATATATATATGTATATATAGTCACTGTCTAACTTACATCATTTGAGCTTGAACTGGTAAGGTATACAAAATACTTACCATATATGCCCCACTCTCCCCCCCAAAATTTCATATTTTAATAGGAAACATTCCTTTGAGTCAAAAAGAACTTAAATATCAATGACAAGCTAGTGATAACATTTGAAACTCTTCTGCCACATGGAAAGCAAACTCTAGCACCCATCTTCTCCCACACCTCAAAACAGTACTGCTGCTGCTGCTGCTAACTCGCTTCAGTCGTGTCCGACTCTGTGTGACCCCATAGACGGCAGCCCACCAGGCTCCTCCATCCCTGGGATTCTCCAGGCAAGAACACTGGAGTGGGTTGCCATGTCCTTCTCCAATACATGAAAGTGAAAAGTGAAAGTGAAGTCGCTCAGTCGTGTCCGACTGTTCGAGACCCCATGGACTGCAGCCTACCAGGCTCCTCCGTCCATGGGATTTTCCAGGCAAGAGTACTGGAGTGGGGTGCCATCGCCTTCTCCGCAAAACAGTACTACCTACCTACAAAAGTTTTGGAGTTCCACCCATATACACCTGACACAATGGGGCAGTCAGATAAGAGATGTCACCACCTGCCAGTCCTCCTCCTGGAGATGATGCAGTGTGGTTCAAAGAGCAATGGGCTCTGGAGGCCACAAACCTGGAATCCAATCCTTTCGCTAATGTTGAGTCTTGGACTGTTAATTAAGTTCAGTCGCTCAGTTGTGTCCGACTCTTTGTGACCCCATGAACCGCAGCACGCCAGGCCTCCTTGTCCATCACCAACTCCTGGAGTTAACTGAAACTCACGCCCATTGAGTCAGTAATCCCATCCAGGCATCTCATCCTTGGCCGTCCCCTTCTCCTCCTGCCCCCAATCTCTCCCAGCATCAGGGTCTTTTCCAATGAGTCAACTTTTCTCATGAGGTGGCCAAAGTACGGGAGTTCAGCTTCCATCAGTCCTTCCAATGAACACCCAGGACTGATCTCCTTTAGGATGGACTGTTGGATTTCCTTGCAGTCCAAGGGACTCTCAAGAGTCTTCTCCAACACCACAGTTCAAAAGCATCAATTCTTCGGTGCTCAGCTTTCTTCACAGTCCAACTCTCACATCCATACATGACCAATGGAAAAAACCATAGCCTTGACTAAACAGACCTTTGTGGACAAAGTAATGTCTCTGCTTCTCAATATGCTATCTAGGTTGGTCATAACTTTCCTTCCAAGGAGTAAGTGTCTTTTAATTTCATGGCTGCAGTCACCATCTGCAGTGATTTTGGAGCCCAAAAAGATAAAGTCTGACACTGTTTCCACTGTTTCCCCATCTATTTCCCATGAAGTAATGGGACCAGATGCCATGATCTTCGTTTTCTGAATGTTGAGCTTCAAGCCAACTTTTTCGCTCTCCTCTTTCACTTTCATCAAGAGGCTCTTTAGTTCCTCTTCACTTTCTGCCATAAGGATGGTGTCATCTGCTGATCTGAGGTTATTGATATTTCTCCCGAAAGTCTTAATTCCAGCTTGTGCTTCTTCCAGCCCAGCATTTCTCATGATGTACTCTGCATAGAAGTTAAATAAGCAGGGTAACAATATACTGCCTTGTTTGGAACCAGTCTGTTGTTCCATGTCCACTTCTAACTGTTGCTTCTTGACCTGCATACAGGTGTCTCAAGAGGCAGGTCAGGTGGTCTGGTATTCCGATATGTTTAAGAATGTTCCACAGTTTATTGTGATCCACATAGTCAAAGGCTTTGGCATAGTCAATAAAGCAGAGATAGATGTTTTTCTGGAACTTTCTTGCTTTTTTGATGATTCAGCGGATGTTGGCAATTTGATCTCTGGTACCTCTGCCTTTTCTGAAAGTTCAGGGTTCACGTATTGCTGAATCCTGGCTTGGAGAATTTTGAGCATTACTTTACTAGTGTGTGAGATGGGTGCAATTGTGTGGTAGTTTGAGCATTCTTTAGCATTGCCTTTCTTTGGGACTGGAATGAAAACTGACCTTTTCCAGTCCTGTGGCCACTGCTGAGTTTTCCAAGTTTGCTCGCATATTGAGTGCAGCACTTTCACAGCATCATCTGTCAGGATTTGAAATAGTTCAACTGGAATTCCATCACCTCCACTACCTTTGTTCATAGTGATGCTTTCTAAGGCCCACTTGACTTCTAATTCCAGGATGTCTGGCTCTAGGTGAGTGATCACACCATCGTGATTATCTGGGTAATGAAGATCTTTTTTGTATAGTTCTTCTGTGTATTCTTGCCACCTCTTCTTAATATCTTCTGCTTCTGTTAGGTCCATACCATTTCTGTCCTTTATAGAGCCCATTTTTGTATGAAATATTCCCTTGGTATCTCTAATTTTCTTAAAGAGATGTCTAGTCTTCCCCATTCTGTTATTTTCCTCTATTTCTTTGCATTGATCGCTGAGGAAGGCTTTCTTATCTCTCCTTGCTATTCTTTGGAACTCTGCATTCAAATGGGAATATCTTTCCTTTTCTCCTTTGTTTTTTGCTTCTCTTCTTTTCACAGCTATTTGTAAGTCCTCCTCAGACAGCCATTTTGCTTTTTTGCATTTCTTTTCCATGGGGATGGTCTTGATCCCTGTCTCCTGTACAATGTCACGAACGTCCATCCATAGTTGGCACTCCATCAGGCACTCTGTCTATCAGATCTAGTCCCTTAAATCTATTTCTCACTTCCACTGTATAATCATAAGGGATTACTAGTTGCCTTCTATCTCTGTGAGTTTCAGCTGTCCTCATCTGTAAAATGAGGAAAATAAAACGAGCTTTCAGTGTTGTAGTAAAGGTAACACATACAAAGTTTCAGGCAGAGTTACAGGACAGACAAAGGTAGGCATGAGCGAACCCTCCTGATGGGGGAAGTAAGAGTTTCCAAAGTCTGAAGCAACAAAAGTATTTGTGAGATCTCCAAAAACTTTGTCTTGGGCTAATCCTGAACACCATTATTAAGGATGGAAATTATTTTCTTTCATGCATTCACTCATCTGTTAGGTCCACAATTACTGAGCTTCTTATCTATGCTAGCAAGGCTAACCCTAACCCTTATATACACACACACACACACATATATATATACCCATATGTAACTATAATACACAGATGCTATCACTGGTGAAAGGGTGAAGCGAGGGCTAGAGATGACAGTCAATGAGGCCCTGAAAACAACAGGGAACATTTCAGGTCAAGTCACATAAAGTCAAAGAGGGATTAGCAGAAGGACACTGCCAGTGGGTTTCAGGGCCACATACAAGTGGTTCACATCAATCTTTCTAGGAATATGAAACTGGGAGCAATCGTACCAGGAGATCAGTGGGGCAGTCCCTCCACTGACATCGTGACAGGGACTCAGATGGGGAGTGGTCTGGGAAGTGATGCATTCAGGCCACAAGGGGTTCTAGGCCTTTTCCAGACCAGCTGGACCATCACAATATGAATGTCTTTCAGTTCAGTTCAGTTGCTCAGTCATGTCCAACTCTTTGTGACCCCATGAACTGCAGCACACCAGGCCTCCCTGTCCATCACCAACTCCCAGAGTCTACCCAAACTCATATCCATTGAGTCAGTGATGCCATCCAACCATCTCATCCTCTGTCATCCCCTTCTCCTCCTGCCTTCAATCTTTCTTTCCAAATGAGTCAACTTTTCACATGAGGTGGCCAGAGTATTGGAGTTTCAGCTTCCATCAGTCTTTCCAATGAACACCCAGGACTGATCTCCTTTAGGATGGACTGGCTGGATCTCCTTGCAGTGCAAGGGACTCTCAAGAGTCTTCTCCAACACCACACTTCAAAAGCATAAATTCTTTGGCACTTGGCTTTCTTTATAGTCCAACTCTCACATCCATACATGACTACTGGAAAAACCACAGCCTTGACTAGACGGACCTTTGTTGGCAAAGTAATGTCTCTGCTTTTTAACATGCTGTCTAGGTTGGTCATAACTTTGCTTCCAAGGAGTAAGCGTCTTCTAATTTCATGGCTGCAATCACCATTTGCAGTGATTTTGGAGCCCCCCAAAATAAAGTCAGTCACTGTTTCTACTGTTTCCCCATCTATTTGCCATGAAGTGATGGGACCAGATGCCGTGATCTTCGTTTTCTGAATGTTGAGCTTTAAGCCAACTTTTTCACTCTCCTCTTTCACTTTCATCAAGAGGTTCTTTAGTTCTTCTTCACTTTCTGCCATAAGGGTGGTGTCATCTGCATATCTGAGCTTATTGATATTTCTCCCAGCAGTCTTGATTCCAGCTTGTGTTTCTTCCAGTCCAGCGTTTCTCATGATGTACTCTGCATAGAAGTTAAATAAGCAGGGTAACAATATACAGCCTTGACGTACTCCTTTTCCTATTTGGAACCAGTCTGTTGTTCCATGTCCAGTTCTAACTGTTGCTTCCTGACCTGCATACAGATTTCTCAAGAGGCAGGTTAGGTGGTCTGGTATTCCCATCTCTTTCAGAATTTTCCACAGTTGATTGTGATCCACACAGTCAAAGGCTTTGGCATAGTCAATAAAGCAGAAGTAGATGTTTTTCTGGAACTCTCTTGCTTTTTCCATGATCCAGTGGATGTTGGCAATTTGTTCTTAGGTACCACCAATTCAAGAGGGTGGGTTAGTTAGAAGAATCTGCAAGGGAGTAGAGAAAGATTTCTGTTAATATAACCTTCAAGATAGAATGAGGGAATCAGACTTATTTTATATTTGATAATATGAATAACCAATCTAAAAGTATCAAATATAAATTAGAATAGAAGGATGAATGATAAAGTGATGTTTATTCTATTTGATTCTATACATTCCTGATTGTGTTGATTGTGGTGATGATGATAGAAAATAATAGCAGTTACCATATCCTGTGTATTTCCTATGTGTCAGGAAATGATTTAACTGCTTAGTATTTACCTTTCACAACAACCCATGAAATAGACAGTATTATATGCCCACTTTAAAAATGAGCAAATGTAAAAACTGAGAGGGTAAGTAACTAGCTGAAGGTCACACAGATAGTAAGTGATGGAGCTGGTTTTCAGACCCAGAACTGCCTACAACTCCAGAAACTTCACTGTTTCTTACTGCTTATATGCTAACTGGATTTCTAAATGGCTCTGTGGACATTCCAAAAAACAAGAACAAAGTGCTATTTACTAATCTTTATTAACACATAAATATTACTAACATTACTATGAATGTGATAAATTTCTATATATATATTAAGAGCTTTAGGTCTCAAAGTGACCTTTGAGGTAAATTTAATCAACCCTCAAATCTATAAACAAGGATCTGAGCTATCTAAAGTTTCACTGAATAATAATAAAACCACCAATGGTTCACATTAAAGTGCTAGACAAAGTGAAACTCTTTGTTTATATTTGTTGATAATGATGATAATTACAGTGTGAAATAAAATGACAATGCACTAACAGGATAGTAACTGCTTACTCTGGGATTTGACACAAAAGGTTGAGAAGTTTTCAAACCTCATTAACTAACTTTGTTACTGAACAACATGACAAAAATCAAGGGGCTTCCTGGACACAGGTTATTTGGCTCTCTCTTAATCATTCTGAAATTATCAAAATTATTATGTCCTGGTTTAAATTATCCTTAGTGAATTAATTTTTATTAAAGAAACTGGTTGTCCAAAACTGAATTTATTTTTCTCTCAAGCAGAGCAAAGCCTTTCTAAAAGTAATTGAAAATAAAAGCATTATTTAAAAAGCAAAAACTAATCAAAATCAATTACAGAATAAGGCCAATATCAACCATTATAGAATAAGACCACTGGCTAAAAGTAAGAGAGAAAATTTGACTAGTGGGTTTTAAAAATTATTGTTGATTTGTTTTTTAATCCCTCCATCTTTAATAGGATAATTTTTTCCCATAACCAGTTTACTAGTTATTTGGAAAATATATTTTTTAAGAAAAAATTTACTATCACTATAAAATGACAAAATTAAATCCTCAGAAGTTTTCAACCTCATTAATAAAAGACTAAAATGAGATACCATATTTATGCTGTGAAATTGACAATAAAAGACTTCCCCCGCCCCAAATTCTTTATGTTGGTGGGGGTGTGAGAAAACAAGTTTATGTGTTTTAATAATACTAGGAAATAAAGTGGAGAAGGCAGTGACACCCCACTCCAGTACTCTTGCCTGGAAAATCCCATGGATGGAGAAGCCTGGTAGGCTGCAGTCCATGGGGTCGCTGAGGGTCAGACACGACTGAGCGACTTCCTTTGACTTTTCACTTTCATGCATTGGAGAAGGAAATGGCAACCCACCCCAGTGTTCTTGCCTGGAGAATCCCAGGGACGGGGGAGCCTGGTGGGCTGCCGTCTATGGGGTCGCACAGAGTCGGACACGACTGAAGCGACTTAGCAGCAGCAGCAGGAAATAAAGTAAGGCAGTCTTTCTGGACTCCATTTGGCAATATTCCTTACAGTGTGTTTTTTCAAAAATATGTACTTTACACAACAATTCCACTTCTAGGAATGTAATCTCATGTTGCCTTGCATGCAAAGTCTTGCTTATAGTGAGAGTAGTATCTGGGGTGTTCATTATAGCAAGAAAGAAGGAAGGAGGGGAGGGAGAGAAAGAGGAAGAAAGGAGGGAAGAGAATTTAAAAAGTCAAAATACCCATCAGTAGGAACTGCTTAAATAAATATCGTGCAGTGCATTCATAAAAAAATCAATATTATTTTTCCATTAAAAGTGATATTGTAGATAAATATTATTGAAATAGACTCACCTATGTTACTATTTTTAAAAAAATACAAAACTCAATGTAACTGTATGCTTCCATTTATATGAATTTCAAGAACAGGCAAAGCCAGTCTGTAGCAATAGATATCAGAAGAGTGTTTGCCTAGGAAAGTGGAGAGCAGGTGAAGAAAGCAGACTTATTTGAAAAGAGGTAAGGGAACTTTCTGGATTGGTGGAAATGTTCCAACATTTAGTTGGAGAATGTAGTTGAGAGGGAGGAAGAGGAACAGGGTAAGTACATATGGCTTAAGACTCATCAAAAGGTATGATGATTTGGAGAGGACTTTTGGGTGGTGGAATTATGTTTGTTTAGCTTCCTTTTTTCTTTTTTTTCCAAGCTTGTCAACCAGCATTTTAATAGTTAAAATAAATACAAACATACAAATGTATTCAAATATGCATCATGACCCTGAAAAGAGAAAGTGTTAGTCACCCAGGAGTGTCTGACTCTTCGTGACCTTATAGACTCTAGCCTGCCAGGCTCCTCTGTTCCTGGAATTCTCTAGGTAAGAAGAGTAGAGTAGGGAGTCATTCCCTTCTACAGGGGATCTTCCCTTGCCCTTAATCCAGATATTCCTTCCCACTATTTCAACAGGTAGTGTGTGGATTACCCAAAGCATCAAGGAGCTACTTGAGATTCATGGAGCCCTACGTTTCTGTGACAGAACGTGGTCCACTGGAGAAGGGAATGGCAAGCCACTTCAGTATTCTTGCCTTGAGAACCCCATGAACAGTATGAACAGGCAAAATGATAGGATACCAAAAGAGGAACTCCCCAGGTCATTAGGTGCCCAATATGCTACTGGAGATCAGTGGAGCAATAAGTCCAGAAAGAATGAAGGGATGGAGCCAAAGTGAAAACAATACCCAGTTGTGCATGTGACTGGTGATAGAAGCAAGATCCGATGCTGTAAAGAGCAATACTGCATAGGAACCTGGAATGTCAGGTCCATGAATCAAGGCAAATTGGAAGTGGTCAAACAAGAGATGACAAGGGTGAACGTCGACATTCTAGGAATCAGCGAACTAAAATGGACTGGAATGGGTGAATTTAACTCAGATGA